>JAAGEH010000384.1:80832-109098 GCA_011751065.1 Lasiurus cinereus
AAGCCTTGCTAAACATGAGATAATTCATTCAGGTGAGAAACCTTATATATGTAAAGAATGTGGGAAAGCATTTAGTCATGGCTATCAACTTACTGAGCATCAGAAAATCCATACTGGAAAGAAACCTTATGAGTGTAAAGTATGTGGAAAGGCTTTTTGTTGGGGTTATCAGCTTACTCGACATCACATATTTCATACTGGCAAGAAACCCTATGAGTGTAAGGAATGTGGGAAGAGCTTTAATTGTGGTTCAAGTCTTGTTCAACATAAGAGAATTCATACAGGTGAGAAACCCTATGAATGCAAAGATTGTGGAAAGGCTTTTAGTCGTGGTGATCACCTTAATAAACATCAGAAAATTCATACTGGTGAGAAACCTTTTGAATGTAAGGAATGTGGGAAAGCCTTTAGCTGGGGTTCAAGCCTTGTTAAACATGAGAGAATCCATACTGGTGAGAAATCCTTTGAATGTAAAGACTGTGGGCAGGCTTTTGGTAGTGGGTATCAACTTAGTGTTCATCAGACATTTCATACTAGTGAGAAACCTTATAATATAAGAAATTTAGGAAGATTTACTCATGACTTGGGTCTTGTCCAACATGATAGAACTCATAGTAATGATAAACCCCATGAATATAAAGAATGGGAAAGTCTTTATATGGTCAACTCAATTGAAACTGTGATTGAAGAAATGTGAAAACATTTTTTTTTGTGTATAGACAACTTAAACAGAGAAATCTTATTCTAGAGAAAACTTATGAATGTAAGGAATGGGCAAAAGCCTTACCTGTGCATGGAAAATTTGATATTAGAAAATTTGTACTAGTAAGAGATATTTTAAATATAAGGAATATGAAAAGGCCTTTAGACTTCTGCACGATCTTATTGAAGATCAATTCATATTGATTTGAAACTATTTAAATGAAAGGAATGTATCTTTACTCATGACATAGAATCTGATAAGCATTGGAGGATTTATATTTAAGAGACACTTCAAGGAATGGAAGAATGGAAATTTAACTCAGTTCTTGCTCTGCATATCAGAGAATTAATACTGCTGCAAAATCTTATAAATGTAAGGAATGCAGAAAGTTTATAGATGTGATAAACACCTTAGAATACATCAGAGAACTCATCCACATGAGAAACCCTTAGATTAGAATGCAGGAACATCTTTAGACAAGTGCTACTCAAACTGTTGTCTAGAGACTAGTACTAGTCCACAAAATTGTTACTTGTCCATCATGAGATAAATGCAAAAAATGAGAGTAAATGTTTGGAAACATTTATAGCAATTTGATATTGCCATAACATCAGTGCATTTTATAAAAGTATCAATTAGCTCATGAATGTTTGGAAATTAAAAACAAAAGTTTGCCCTTACCTAGAAATAATTGAGACAACATTCATACTTATAAAAATGTGACACAAGTTACGATGATTAATTGGAACAAGAAATCCCTCACTTGTCACCTGTTTAGCAGAATATTCATGCTATAGGAAGATTTGGTTAATGTGGGAATCACAACTTCCTTACACCCATAAAAGCATAGAGAATTTACACAAAGTATGTTCACTTAGTAAATGTATAAAAGGCTTCAAACACTAGTCTTTGTTAAATTTTATTTTGAATAATAAGTATCCATTATTCATGTAATTATTTCTGTAACAAAGATAGGGAGCCCCTTATCCATGGCACAAACCATACTGATTGTCATCACCTCCCCACCTCCTTACTCCTTGTGGAATGTTGGACAAAATGTTTATCCCTTTTGGGAGTCATCTTTAAAATGCTGGTGATGGTAACTATTTAATTGCGCTTTTGTAAAGATTGGATGGATTTACATGCATCAAATCCTTTGAAGAATATCTAGTATGTAGCCTATGCTCAATACATATTAGCTGTTGTTCTTATCCTCATCATTAGTATTACTACTACTGAATTCTTAAGAGAGGAATGCTCATTGGTATAATGAATTTAGGAAAGCTTTTCATAACCACTTATGAATTTGAGTTTCAGGTAGATAAAATTTAGTAAAACAAAACCTGAGAGGATTTTTATTCAGAACTTATCCCTTAAGCTTCATAAGACATTAAGACTGAAAATAGATGTGGATTTATTTTCAGTCTTAATGTGTTAAATGTTAAGATGGGAATATACCTGAAGAACCAGGGAGAGGTATGAAACAATTTGCCTGAAATGAGAAGTAGGCAATAATTATAATTCTTTGTTCACATTTCAAGATAAATTAGAAATTACAAAGGAAAAAAAATGGTCCAATTGAGAATTCTTCCCCAAAATCTTATGACAATTTTCAGACAAGAATAGTATAATGAATATACTCTTCTCTATCTAGAATCAATAATTGTTAACATTTGACTGTATTTGCTTTCTCTCTGTATATATGTGTGTGTGTATATTCATGTAGCATTTGACTTATATACGTCATGATAGTTCATTTCTGAAAACATTAGCATGTACCCTTTTAGATTAAGAAAAATCTTATTTAATACCATGGTCATACCAGAAAATTATCAGTAATTCTGTAATACCAATATTCTTTTCTATTTCATATTTTCCAGTGCTCCAATAATTTATCCTATTGCTATTTTCTTTTTGAAAAAAAATGTTACTGATTTTTAGAGAGAGGGAAAAGGAGGGCGGGAGGGGGGAGAGAGAGAGAAAGAGACATCAATGTGAGAGGAATATCAAGTGATTACCTTCTGCAGCCCCTTACTGCGATGGAGCCCACAACTTGGGCATTACCCTGACCAGGAATTGATCTGGTGACCTCTTGGTGCATGGGTCAATGCCTGGTGCACTGAGCCACACTACTGGACACTATTTACTTTCTAACCAGCATCTTCTTTATATTCATGCATTGTATTTGGTTGTCATGTCTCTATATTTTAGTCTTGAACAGACAGAAAGCTTTTTTAAGAAAAAAAATTGAATCGCAAGACTAAAATCTCACATTGAAAAATGACCAGGATAGCCGAAACCGGTTTGACTCAGTGGATAGAGCGTCGGTCTGCGGACTGAAGGGTCCCAGGTTCGATTCCGGTCAAGGGCATGTATCTTGGTTGCGGGCACATCCCCAATAGGGGGCATGCAAGAGGCAGCTGATGGATGTCTCTTTCTCATCGATATTTCTAGCTCTCTATCCCTCTCCCTTGCTCTCTGTAAAAAAATCAATAAAATATATTTAAAAAAAAATGACCAGGATAAATTTTAGGTTAGTCTACGGTAGACCCATAATGGTCAAATATTGAGTGTGTAAAAGTTGTTGAATAAATTATAGGTGCTTATAAAAGGACAATTTGAAGATTTTCTTTTTCTTTCTTTTTTTTTAACCATAACTGACATAGAAAGTTCTGAAGATTTGAGTATCACAGCTGATGAGCATAAAGGGACTGAAAGCTGGAAAATAAGCAACTGGGAATGTATTGATGTTCACCAGTCATGTAAAGTGATAAGACAGTGGAGAGAGAATAAAAGGGAACAAATTAGCTCACCAGAACCAGGACAGTAAGATATTGGTCTTTGAGGAGGCACATGTTATGATTCAATGATGTGGTCAATGGGTGTTTTTATATCTTATTTGTTCTGGGAAATAGTCAATTTCTTTACTGTGGTCTAAGATGAATCTGAAGAGGACTTATGCCTTTTCTCCACACTGCCCAAAGGGATACCTCCTTTTTTTTTTTTTAACTTTTTAATTACAAGTGACATACAATATTGTATTAGCTTTAGGTGTACAACTCAGTAATTAAACATTATATAACTTACTAAGTAGTCACCCTGATAACTAGTACATATATGACATGATACATACTTATTACAATACTAGAGGCCCTGTGCACAGAATTTGGGCACGGGGGTTGCAGGGTGTCCCTCAGTCCAGCCTGCACCCTCTCCATTCTGGGATCCCTCTCACAATCCCAGACTGCTGGCTCCCAACCGCTTCTGCCTGACAGCCTGATCACCTCCTAACAACTCCCCTGTCAGTCTGATTGATGCCTAACTATGCCCCTGCCTGCCTGATTGCCCCCTAACTACCTTCTGTTCAGTTACTCCTCACTGCTCCCTCCCTTGCTAGCCTGGTCACCCCCAACTGCCCTCCTCTGCCAGCCTAGTCCCCCCCCAAACTGCCCTCCCCTGCAGGCCTGGTCCCCCACAACTGCCATCCCCTGCAGGCCTGGTTCCTCCCAATTGCCCTCTTCTGCTGGCCTGATTACCCACAAATGCCCTCCCCTGATGGCCATCTTGTGGCAGCCATCTTTGACCACATGGGGGTGGCCATCTTGTGTGTTGGAGTGACAGTCAATTTGCATATTACTATTTTATTAGATAGGACTAGAGGCCTGATGCACAAAAGTTTGTGCAAGAGTAGGCCTTCCTTCCCCCAGCTGCCGGCAACAGCTTCCCTCCAGCACTTGGGACTCAGGCTTCCCTCCTCCGGCCGCCAGCAGGCATCTGGGACCTGGGCTGGCTTCCTGCAGACACCTGGCACCTGGCCTGGCTTTCCCTGGGTTGCCCACATGTACCCGGGGCCCGGGCTGGCTTCCTCTCAGCCCCGGCTTTGTCAGGAAGGACGTCTAATTAGCATATTACTTTTTTATTATTATAGGTTATTGACGACTAGAGTAGTCTGTCCTTTTGCAGCAGCCCCATGCATGAAATTCATGCACAGGTGTGGTCCCTAGGGCCTGACCAATGATTGAAACGTGAGCGTCTAGTATGGAAGGGCAGGTCCCAACTGACCTCTGGGCCCTGGGCAGCACTTCCTCTTTCCCTCACATCCCCCCTTCACCTAAGTCACAGCACCTGAATCCCCACACGGAGATGCAGTGAACGTGGCCAGACGCTGCAGGCTGGGGCATGGCATGGGCCTCTGGGCTGCCCAGCAACACCACACACAGCTGGATAAGCAGCGTACTCTCTCCCAGTTGGCCTCACAGACTGGTTCCTGCATGAACCCACAGGGAGCCCTACCGGCCCCTGCCATCCAGGTGGCTGCAGCCCGGCTCACCGGGAAGAGGCTGCGAGGGTGTGGGGCAGGCTCCTCATGGGTGCCTGGAACCTGAGTGTGGGGGCTTCCCCAGCATGCGAGTCCTGGTTTCCTGGGGAAGTGTAGCAGAGGGAGTGAGAGTGATCTTGGCAGACACCCTTCCCTGTCACTCCTGCCTCCAGATAGCTGGGGAGAGGTTGTAGCCCCCTGCCCTAGTGCTGTGGGAGATTGGTCACCTCCACCCATCCCCAGATCCCTGGCCCAGCCCAGGACACTGGCCCCAATTGGGCGATCAGGGACTGCAGGCTGCTGGTTGCTGTCTGCAGGGGCAATTGGTTGGGCCTGGGCACCCCACTTGACCAGCTCTACTCCTCACCTCCACCACTGGTTGCCATCTGTGGGACAATGAGCTGGACAATTGGCCCCTGCTTACACCTGCCATGGCCTGTGCCACCCGCTCACCTGCTCCACCATCCCACTGTGGTCCTGCTCTTGTCAGGGCTCACTGGGGCCAGCAGTGCCTCCACTGCTGCCTGCTGCCAGCACCATGTTGCCAACACCTGCTATGTTCTGTGCTACCCCCTTGTGGTCAGTGTGCATCATAGTAAGTGCTTAAACTCCTGGTCGAACAATTTGCATATTAGTCTTTTGTTATATAGGGTATTTCCTATGCTGTACACTACATCCCCTTGACTATTCTGTAACTACCAATAGTAATTCTTAATCCCTTCACTTTTTCACCTACTCCTCCAACCCCACTCATCTGACAACCATTAAAATTTTCTCTGTAAGTATTTCTGTTCTGTTTGTTACTTTATTCTGTTTTTTTTTTTTTAGATTCTATAAGTAAATCATATGGCATTTCTCTTCCTTTGTCTAACATTTCAATCAGCACATTATCTTCTAGATCCATCATATTGTTGTATATGGCAAGATTTTATTCCTTTTTATGGCTGAGTCATATTTCATTGTATATATGCAACACTTCTTTATCATTCGTCTATTGATGGACACTTAGGTTGCTTCCATGTCTTGGCTACTGTAAAAAAATTCTGCAGTGAACATATGGAAGTATATGTCTTTCTGATTTAGTGTTTTGGGTTACTTTAAGATAAATACCCATGCCCATGAGTTGATTTGGCTCAGTGGATAGATCATCAGCCTATAGACTGAAGGGTCCCAAGTTTAGTTTCAGAAAGGGCACATGCCCAGGTTTGGGCTCGATCCCTAGTAGGAGGTGTGCAGAAGGCAACTGATCAGTGATTCTCCTTATCTTTGATGTTTCTCTCCTTTCCTCTCTCTGAAATCAATAAAAATATATTAAAAATATATACCCAGGAGTGAATGACTGTGTCCTTCTTTGTCTCTTGTTACATAGCCTTTGTTTAAAAGTCTGTTTTGTCTGGTATGAGTATTGCTATCTAACTTTTGGTTTGTTTGTTTCCATTTTCATAAAATACTAGAGGCCCAGTGCACAAAATTTGTGCACAGGGGTTGGGATCCTTCAGCCCAGCCTTCACCCTCTCCATTCCAGAACCCCTGCGGGATTGGGCCTAAACTGGCAGTTGAACATCCCTCTTGCAATCTGGGACCACTGGCTCCTAACCGCCCTCCCCTGCCAGCCTTGTTGCCCCTAACTTCTCTCCTCTGCCACCTGATCTCCCCTAACTGCCTCTGCCTCAGCCCCCACCAATGTGGCTTTGTCTGGAAATATGTCCAGAAGGGTGTCTGGGAGATACCTGGTCTGATTAGCGTATTGTCCTTCTATTTAATATAGATATTTTTCCCTTTAATTTCAGTCTGTGTCTTTCTATCTGAAGTATAGACAGCATGTGTAAGGGTCTCATTATCCATTCAACCCCCATATGTCTTTTTGATTGAAGCATTTAACTTATTTCCATTTAAAGTAATTGTTGATAGAAGAGTTATTGTTATTTTATTAATCATGGTGGTTTTTTTGTTTTTGTTTTTGTTTTTTGTTATTGTTCTTAATACTCATCCAAGGATATTTTTCTGTTGATTTTTAGAGGAAGTTAAAAGTAGAGGGAGAGACACACAGAGAGAAACACTGATGTGAGAGAGACACATCAGTTAGTTGCATCATGCATACACTCTGATCAGGACAGGATTGAGCCTGCAACTAAGGTATGTGCCCTTGACTAGAATTGAATCAGGACTCTTCCATTTGAGAGCCCATGCTCTATCCACTGAGCCAAACTGGCTAGGGCTTATTCATGTTTTTTTTTTTTTTTAATTTTCTTTCTTCTTTGCCCTAGCCAGTTTGGTTCAGTGGATAGAGAGAGCTTCAGCCTGCAGACCAAAGCGTCCTAGGTTTTATTCTGGTCAAGGGCACTTAACCTTGGTTGCAGGTTCCTCCCCAGCTCAGGCCCTGGTCAGGGCACATGCAGGAGGCAGCCAGGTTATGTTTCCCATCCATATTTCTGTCTTTCCTTCTCTCTTCCTCTCTCTCTAAAATCAATGGGAAAATATCCTTGGGTGAGGATTAAAAAAAAGAGATCCTTTAACATTTCTTGTAACACTAGTTTGGTGGTGATGAACTCCTGTAGCTTTTTATTTTCTGGGAAGCTTTTGATCTGTCCAACTCTGAATGATAGCGTTGCTGGGTAGAATAATCTAGGTTGTAAGTCCTTGCTTTTCATCGTTTTGAATATTGCCAATTCCTTCTGGCTTGTGAAGTGTCTGTTGAGAAATCAACTGATAGTCTTACAGGAACTCCCTTGCTTTTAAGATTTTCTTCTTGTTATTCCACACCTGAGAATTTTTAAAAATTTATTAAGGTATTACATATGTGTCCTCATCTCCCCATTACCCCTCCCCCCAGAATATTTTTTCATTGATTTTCTTTAGAAAGAATGGAAAGGAGGGGAAGAGACACACAAAGAGAAACATCTATGTCTCATATCAATTGGTTGTCTCTTGCACACAACCTGACCAGGACCAGGGATCCAGCCTGCAACCCAGGTATGTGTCCTTGACTAGAATTGAACTGGGTACTACCGTCTGCAGGCTAATGCTCTATCCATTGAGCCAAACCAGCTAGGGCAACAATAAAGATTTTTTAAATTAAAAAGAATTTGTGGCAGCCTTGGCCCGGATTTTCAGTGCCCTGTGAAAGGAAAGGTCATGGGTTCAATTCCAGGTCAGAGGTTGTGGACTCCATCTCCAGGGGTGAGTGCCAATCAATGATTTTCTCTCATCATTGATGTTTCTCTCTCTGTCTCTCCCTCTCCCTTTGTTGTGCCCAGAGTTCGGGGTCCCCAATAATCCATCACTAAGGAGCCTTTTCCGATGCAAAAGCAAAGAGTCTTTATTCAAACCCGGGTTTGGCTCTCAGCCTCTTTCTGACACAGCAGCGAGGCGAGAGAGCGGACCGGCGGAAACAATGAGTTTTATGGGGTAGGATAATTAGGGGGCTTAGGAAAGCGATGAGGGTTACAGAGATTGGCCACTTGAATTGGGGTCTTTCTGTGGTTAAGCCTAATTAGGACCTTAGCTGTGTCCCTGGAGCTTCATTGGTCCATTTGGGTGGGGGTCAGGGGAGTTAAGACATTGCTGGCACACCTGTGGCCACGCCCAGAAAAGGGAGGGGTTTTAGGCAGGGGTCCCAGCCCTATAGGACAAGATGGAGGGGAGTTCATTTCCTTTCACCTTCCTCTCTGGGATCAATAAAAATACATTTAATACTTTTTTTTTTTTTTTAAAGAAAAGAAAACTTCAGCTGGTGGGAAGCCCTAAAGCAGATTCTGGGATGTGTAGGCCAGATGCCTCCTGTGATTGGAGCACTTCCGCTCTTGGAAAGCGCAGACATGGTTCCTTGCTCTGGCGGGGAAATAGGGAGGTTTAATCAAGTATTATGCAAGTATGGAGGCATTTTGGTTACCAGAGGGCGAGGTTATGAATCCAGCTTCTTTCTTTCTGGGAATTTGAATCGGGCCGCAGGTGCTGGCGCCCGCCCTATCGCCCCACGGAGGCGGGCAGTGGGGATGCTGGGAAATGTAGTCCGTGAGCTCCGCGAAGTCGAAGCAGAAGGCTGAGCTCGCGGCCTCGGTTTCTCCTGGAGGTGAGTGAGCCCCGGATCCCGCAGCCTTTTTCAAATTTTCTGACCTAATCACAGGATCAGCCGCCGGGCCCTCGGTCACAGGGAGGACAAGCCGCGGTCAGAGGCCGTTGAGGGGCGCGGCTGCCGCTTGTCTTCCCCTGGACCGGGCCCTGCTTTGGGGGCGATTCGCGAGGACTCGGGTTCGGGGAGGACCGGGGCCCCGCAGGGTTTGAGTGTCCCCCGGGCGACCCCGCCTTTCCCACCCGTCCACCCTCGGTCACTTTCTAGCCACAAACATGGGACGAGAGCTTTAATTTCTCGGCGCCTCCGTTTCCCTTGGATATAGTACGAGCCTTATACATTTGTTTGCATAGTGCAAGTGAAATGTTTTCAGCAGCTCGGGCGTCTGTCTGGCAAGGTGTTAGCTGTTCATGTTAACATTGTAGTAATCAGAAAAATAGCCCTTTCTCTGGAATTCCTCCAAGGCCACCAGCTCGTTCTGGCCCCCGCTGAAAAGGAGGCGTGCGGCGTGTGCTACTTATGACCCGTCCTTTAAGGAGGGAGTCACGCTATCCTCTGGTTTTCCCAGAATCAGGCAAGATCAGGTGTCCGCCAGCCCCTCCACTCCCCTGCCCTGACTTCCCAGGGGGGCTGGAGACTGGAGGAGGGGTGTGAGCCCAGGGCTCCTGGCAGCGGAGTTCCACCGCGACAGGACTGAGCATCCTCTTCCTTTTCTCTCTTGAATAGAAGAAGGTATTTTATTCATTCGTAGATGTTTCTGTTTCGGAGGTGTTCGGTTATTGTTTAAATAACTGTGACCTGTAGAACATTTGTGGCGCACGAGTACTGGTAAACATTGAGTGCTAAGTATCATTCGGAGGGTTTTATAAAAATTAACACATTTAGTCTTCACAAGGCCCTATGAAGTGAATACTGTTATTACTTTACAGATGAGGAAATGGAGAGAGAGCAGTTGCTTATCTGTCACGCTGCTAGTAAGAGTAATGGGACTTGCACCTAGGGCTTGTGCTTCTTATATCTTTGGATATTCTTGGTCCCACAGTTTAAAATCTCATAATTGGAATCAGGAAACAAAATAGAAAAAAACAATCTACAGAAATATTCAACCATAGGAAACTGGCTGCAGAGGAGTCATTTGGGATTAAGTTGTGGAGGAAGGTAGTAATTTTATTGTAGAGGATTTTGAACATAGGGTAAATGAGTTTGGATGTATTTATAAATTTTTGAAAGCATTTAATTTTATTTGTAATAATAATTATAGCCCATATTCTAATTATAGTATAAGTGCACTCTCATAGTGAATTCAGAAAATATATAAACAAAGAAAAACATTAAGAATTATCCATAATACTAAGATATAGACGATTATTAAATTTTTAATGTATTTCTCCTTAGTAGTTCTAAAATGTGTATTTTTTTTATGACAGTTATCACACTATGCATAGTTATCCTCCTTAACTCTTTACTGTGAAAATTTCCAAACATATTCAAAGTATAGTAAAATGAATAATATAACCTGCTTCAATCCTTGGTAATCTTGTTGCTTTTTCTTCTTCCAAGGTACACATTTTTCCCCTTGAGTGTTTTAGTTTATATATATATATATATGTATATATGTATGTATGTGTGTATACACACACACACACACACACGTATCTTTATTGTTGAAAGTATTATAGATGTTCCCTCCATTGTTCCTCTCTACCCAAATCTCACCCCGCTCCAGGCCTTAACCACTCTATTGTCTGTGTCCATGGGTAATGCATATCCTATATAATAAAGAGCTAATATGCAAATGGTCATCATGCCATCACGCCTTAACGGCTCAGACACTCAATACTGGGGAGAGAGGATTGGGGACCAGCCAGGCACAAATGAGCTTGCAAGAGAGGAATGGGGACCAGCCAGGCTGCAGCCAAGGAGGACAAGCCACCCGCTTCATGGTTCCAGGCACCAGGGGCTGCATCTGTGCCTGTGGCCTGTGAGAGGGTTAAGCTGCCCACCCTACAGTCCCAAGCGCCACTGGCTGGGGCTAAGGCCCAGGAGAGGGACAAGCCACCCACCCTGTGGTGCCGGGCACCTGCAGCTAGGGCTCGGGCAAAGCCGCCCACCCACAGTCCCCTGCGGCTGCACCTGGCCCGGGCAAAGCCAGCCTGGGTCCTTGGTGCCTGTGGCCAGCCAGAGGGAGGGAAGCCTGGGTCCTGGGTGCCTGCAACTGGCCAGAGAAGGGAATCCTGGGACCTGGGTGTGGGGTGAGGCAGAGGTGGTTAGTGGTGATCAGGCCAGCAGGGAAGCAGTTAGGGGTGATCCAGGCAGGCAGGGAGAGGGGTTAGGGACGATCAGGCAGGCAAGCAGTTAGGAGCCAGCGATCCTAGATTGTGAGAGGCTGTTGTACATCCCTTGAGGGGCCCTGGATTGAGGAGGGTGCAGGCCAGGCTGAGCCCCCATGCATTAATTTTATGCACCAGGACTCTAGTATGCATATAAACTCTTAGGTTAATCTCTTCCCATCCCCCTACCCTCTTCCCTATGAGATTTCTTCCAGCAGTTTGTTTCATGTTTCCATGCCTCTGATATTATTTTATTCATCAGTTTATTTTGTTCATTAGATTCCTTGTTTGTTTGTTTTTATTTTTAGATTCAATTGTGGATAGATATGTATTTATTACCATTTTATTTGTTCAGATTTTTCTTCTTCCTAAAGAAGACTTTTAACATTTCTTGTAATACTGGTTTGGTGGTAACGAACTCCTTTAGCTTTTTCTTATCTATGAAGTTCTTTATCTGACCTTTAATTCTAAATTATAGCTTTGCTGGGTAGAGTAATCTTCATTGTAGGTCCTTGCTTTTCTTCACTTTGACTATTTCTTGCCACTCCCTTCTGGCCTGCAGAGTTTCTGTTGAGAAATCAGTTGACACTCATATGGGCGCTCCCCTGTAGGTAACTGACTGCTTTTCTGTTGATGTGTGTGTGTGTTCTTTTTTTAAATATATATTTTATTTAATTTCAGATAGTAAGGGATAGGGAGAGAGAGATATAAACATAAATAATGAGCCCCAATTGGTTTGGCTCTGTGAATAGAGCGTCGGCCTGCAGACTGAAGGGTCCCAGGTTTGATTTCAGTCAAGGGCATGTACCTTGGTTGTGGGCACATCCCCAATAGGAGGTGTGCAAGAGGCAGCTCATTGATGTTTCTCTCTCATTGATGTTTCTAACTCATTATCCCTCTCTCATCCTCTCTGTAAAAAAATCAATAATATATATATATTAAAAACAAAAGAAACATAAATGATGAGAGAAAAACATTAATTGGCTATCTCCTGAATGCCCCCCATTGGGGATCAGGCCCACAACCTGGGGATGTGTCCTGACCCAGATTCTAACCATGACCTCCTGGTTCATAGGTGGATGCTCAACCCACACCAGTAGGGCTCTCTTATTATTTTTAAGATTCATTCTTTGTCTTTAATCTTTGGCCTTTAAATTTGTCTTATCTGCTGAAACCGGTTTGGCTCAGTGGATGGAGCAACGGCTTGGGGTCTGAAAGGTCCCAGGTTCGATTCCGGTCAAGGGCATGTACATTGGTTGTGGGCACATCCCCAGTAGGAGGTGTGCAGGAGGCAGCTGATCGATGTCTACCTCTCTCATTGATGTTTCTAGCTTTCTATCCCCTTCCCTTCCTCTCTGTGAAAAATCAATAAAATGTATTAAAAAAATATTGTCTTATCTGTGAGGCTCTTTATCTGACCTTTAATTCTAAATTATAGCTTTGGGGCCATTTTGGGTTCATCTTGTTTGGGACTCTGTGCTTCCTGGACTTGTATATCTTTTTCTTTTACCCAAGTTGGGAAGTTTTCTGTCATTATTTTTTCAAATAGGTATTTAATTTCTTGCTCTCTATTTTCTCCTTCTGGCACCTTCATGTTGCAAATATTTGGTATGCTTAAAGTTGTCCCAGAGGCTCCTTACACTATCTTCAGATTTTTGGATTCTTTTTTCTTTTTGCTCTTCTGATGGGGTGTTTTTTGCTTTCTCATATTCCAAGTCACTGATTTTATCCTCTGCATCCTCTATTCTACTGTTCAATCCTTGTAAATTATTCTTCATTTCAGTTAGTATGTTCTTCATTTCTGACTGGTTCTTTTTCATGTTTTTGATGTTCTCATTAATATCCTTTAAATTCTCACTAAGTTTCTTTACATACTCACTAAGATCTTTGAAGCTCTCATTAAGTTCCTTGAGCATCCTTATAACCATGTTTTGAACTCTGTATCTAGTAGTTTGCTTGCTTCCATTTCATTTAGTTCTTTCTCTGGAGATTTCTTCTGTTCTTTCATTTGTGACATGTTTCTTTGTCCTGCATTTTGGCTGCTTCCATGTGTTCATTTCTATGTATTAGATAGAGTTGCTATGTATCCTGGAGTTGGTAGAGTGGCTTTGTGTAGTAGATGTCCTATAGGGCCCAGTAGCTAAGCCTCTCCAGTCACCTGAGCTGACCTTGATTGTAGTTGAGCCTTGATTGCTGTTGGCATCACTGTGGGGAATTGACCCCCAGGCCAATTGGCTATGAGGACCAGCTGTGACTACAGTGGAAGAGCTGCTATTCAGGAGATATCCCTGTGGAGATATCATTGGGGCTTTGGTCTGCCCTTTGAGTGTGTCGCTTGTGGATGTGGTAGATTTGTAATCTGGTGTGGTCTGAAGCTGACCACTGGGTGCACTGGCTTTTGGGCCTCCTGAGAGCTGTGAAGACACACTGCCTGTGTTCTGCCTGGAGCTACAGAGCCATCTTCAGATGGCTGCTACTTGTGTTGAGCTAGGACAGTGGTCGGCCAACTCATTAGTCAACAGAGCCAAATATCAACAGTACAACAATTGAAATTTCTTTTGAGAGCCAAATTTTTTAAACTTAAACTATATAGATAGTACATTGTTATTAACTTAATTAGGGTACTCCTAAGCTGGCCTTTGCTAAAAACTCAAGGGGCCAAAGAGCTGCAGTTTGTGGACCACTGAGCTAGGAGGTCCCCAAGCAAGGCTAAGCTGCTGCTTGTATTGGTCTATGACTACTTCTTGAGAAGTATGGGGCACATTGAGTCCAAATGCTGCTTATTTGAGAGATTTTGTATAAGCCTGAAGCCTGAGCCAAAATAGGCCATTAATATGGAAAAGACACTGCAAACAACTTGGGCAAGGCTGTTAATTGGGTGGAGCAGGAACTCAGGGAATGACAGCTCCTGTAATTATTATTGGGAGTTTTTTGTGAATGGCACAGGTTGCCTTGTGGGTAAAATTAAGGTGTTAGAGTTGACTTTGACACTCCCTCTGATCCTAACCTTGATTCTAATCTTTCTTATTAGGATCAGAGGGAAAGAGAAGCTTGTAATGTGTGCTTCTTCTTTAATTTTATTGTCTTTGGGCAATAGGGCAGGCTGTTGAGGTCAGAAGAAAAGTTGGAGGTGAAAAGCTCAAAGTCTCTCTGAAAGTATCTAGAGGGCTGGTTTTGATTGATTTTATTCCAAATGTGATTCAGACATCAGCAGCATCAACATCACCTGGGATAGTTTTAGAGATGTGGATTCCGAGTCCCTGTCCTTGGCCTTCAGGTTTAGAATTGGGGGTGTGAGGTATCGGCAGCTGTACCTTCATGGGTCTCCAGGCTCATGGACCATTACAATGTGAGAAGTATTGGTAGAAAGGACAGACTTTTCATTTTTTTCACAAAAATATAGGCTGTTTCCCTCTGGCCAAATTACACCTCCTCCAGATGTCAGATATCAGGAGGCTCTTTCCCCTTTGGTTGAGGTCTCTTCTGAAATGGAAGAGAAGCATTCCATAACAAAAACTTACTGTGTAACAACCCCTCTTTGTCCCCCCCACCCGGCCTTATTATTCTTCAAAGCATCTCTCCCTGCATTATTGGATTTTTATTACCCTGGTACCCCATTTTAATATCAGCTCCAAGAGATCAAGGTCTTTGCCTGCTTTGAATTTTGAAGGAAGTGATCCTTTATTTTTAGATATTATTTATTTCAAACATTTACAATTTTTACTTTAAATGCAAAATAACTGATAAAAAGAAAAAACATTGAAATACATATTATACTAATAACCCCTTTGCCACGTAACAGACACCAGCGTTTGGTATTTGCTTAAGGTAATTAGGTAAAAAACAAAAACAAAGATCTTAAAACTATTATTTCTCTCCAGAAGAAACAAAGTTGAGGTATTTTAACAGGTGTGTACTTTCCATCCAAACATGGTTCCTCCATGAATGAACAGCCTTGCTCTATTCTGTTCCAGTCCTTTCCTTCTAAAGCAGATCTTCGTTTGAGCCTATGTTCATAAAACTGGCAATGTTTATAAATACGGAACGCTTCTGAATTTGAGTGTCATCCTTGGGCAGGGGCCATGCTGATCCTCTCTGTCTTATCTCTGTTTTAGTTTATGTACTGCTGAAGTGAGCATGGAGGGTGCTTTCTGTTTTAAAAATCCAGAGGCTCTTTTTCTTTCAAAGATGACTTCCATCTTGCCCAAGGACAGCAAATATTGTGAAAGACCTAGAGCAGTGGTCACCAACTGGTGGTCTGTGGAACTCTGGTGAGGTCTGAAAGGTTGGCAACTGCTGACTTAGAGGATAACCTTAGAAAAAGAACCCCTGCCCTCCAAATCCTCCCAGCTGGGATCGCCTCAGATTCTACAGCTCAATCCTTGACCATTTAATCTGGTCTCTCCATGTGCCTCTGCCCGATGGTAGGCACTGACACTGGCTCCAAGTGTCTGCCGAGCAGTTACTCTGTCACTGGTGCTATTTCAGGTGCTTGGGACATGATGGCCAGGTAAGCAATCACAAGGGAGAGAGCTGACCTACTAATTGGCCGCCCCCCATTCCCCAGAGGTAATGGAAAGATCTCCCTGCAAAGCACTTTTACCGAGCAGAAGTTACCAGGCAAATAGAGGCCAGAGCAAAGTGAGTTACAAATCCAAGGGCATTTCTTCCAAGATGGGAAAGGTTTACGTTCTTCTGTCTGAAATCAGATGACTAATAATGATTAACTAATAAGCACTTAAACAGTGATTAACTAATGATGATCTCTTAACCTGGGCAGTTTACTCTCAATCTGGAATCAGATTCTTCCTGAGAGCTACAGGAGAACTTTTTTAGGGCCCCGTGAGTGGTTGGGCGGGACACTCATTGTGCAGGGCTCTGGGAGGAAGGGCTGAGAGGTGTCCGCTTATTGGGCTTTGTGGGGCTGCAGCCACCCGAGGAGGGGGCTCCCTGACTCCTTCCTGTAAAGCAGCCATGTGGGTAACTTCTATTGAATGTTTAAGCTGCCGGACACATTTCCAAATGTCTTCTGTGTAGTCACTTAGATTGACTAACCTTCTATGCAGTTTTATAGGGCAATGGTTATTATTGTCATTACCCCCAATTTATTGAGATGACATTAATAAAATTATATAGGTTTCAGCCCTGACAGGTTTGGCTCAGTGGATGGAGTGTTGGCCTGCTGACTGGAGGGTCCTGGGTTCGATTCCACTCAAGGGTATGTACCTTGGTTGTGGGCACATCCCCAGTGGGAGCTGTGCAGGAAGCAGCTGATCGATGTTTCTCTCTCATCGATGTTTCTGGCTCTCTCTCTCTCTCTCCCTTCCTCTCTGTAAAAAAACCAGTAAAATATATTTTTAAAAAATTATATAGGTTTCAAGTGTACAGTTGTATAGTACATCATCTGTATAGTGTTCTGTGTGTTCACCACCCTAAGTCATTATGTTTGCTAAACATTAAATGACACAGGTAGTTGTGTTTTATTTCTGTTGAGACAGTCCTGATCTAAACGGAAGCCTCCCTTTTCTCTCTCAGGATTTGCCTCCAGGGCATGTATAAGTCACTGTTGCCTTCTTGAAGCACATTGTATTAGCACCTACTGCTAGCAAGTTGGAGATGCCAATATTCAAACACCAGTGGTCTGATTCCAGAGCCGACACCCTTCACAACTCTGTTCTCTCCTCCCGCAAGCAGCTTCTTTGGCTTCAGGTCCTCGCCAGTTTCTGTCTGACCCTTAACCCAAGCTCTCAAGCCCTCACATCTCTTCCCGTGAGCCCTTAAACTCCCATCTGCTTATTTTTGTCTTTAAGGAGCAACCAAGAGATAAGATCTGGAAAACTGGCTCTGATGTGGGATCTGGATTCAGGGCCCACCTGCCTCTTGACCTCACTGCATCTCAGCTTCGGAACTTCCTACAATGCCAGGTAGTGTGCGAAGGGCATTGCATGGATTGATTCATTTATTCCCCACAAGAATTCTGCGCCTAACATTCAGCGATTGGAGGAAGGTCACACGACTGGTACAGCAGTAGGTTCTTAACAGGTATCTTGATGAAACAATGCATGCCACATGCTTCTCAAGGTCTCTACCATGTCCTTGGTGCTTATTTCATGTTAAATATTGCCATTTTTCTTGTTTTTATCATTACTCTGATCACTGTAGCATGTTCATTTAAATGACATATTGATCACCAGGCTTATGGTTAAGTAAATCCTGCGGCACCACAGGTTTTTCATTTCTCTTCACCTCCATGATAGTTTTTTAAGACCCTGCTGTTAACATAGTAAATTTGGAAAGGAGTTAATAACTTATTTTTTTAAATCCTCACCCAAGCGTGTTGTTGTTTTTAGCTTTTTTATTCTTTGTTTAACAATTATTATTTTAGAGAGAGGGAGAGAGAAAGAGAAAAACATTGATATGAGAGAGAAACATTGATCCTTTGACTCCCGTGTGTGCCACGACCTGGGATCAAATTCACAACCTTTGGTGTACAGGACGGCGCTCCAGCCAACTGAGCCACACCTGCCAGGGCAGGACTTATTAGCTTTAAAAAAAGTCATCTGTATAGGCAGATTCATAGAGAAAGAATAGTGTTGAGCAGAGGCTGAGGGTAGGAGGAGTAGAGAGTTATTGTTTAATGGGTACAGAGTTTCAGTTTGGGATGGTGAACAATTCCTACAGATGGATAGTGGTGATGGTTGCACAACAATATGAATGCACTTAATGAACTAAATACCTAAAATGGTTAAATAATAAATTTTCTTATGTATATTTTATACAGGAAGAAATTGTCTACTCTTAAATATTTTTGCAAAGGCATCAAATTAAGTATGCGAAAGCAAGAAAGAATAACATATTTCAGAGATCATAAGAAAGTCACATGACAGAACAACCACTTCTGAAGGCTCCACTGACAGGAACCATTTATGAGACCAGTTTTATATTATTTTTCTTTTCTTTTCTTTTTTTAATATATGTGCAAATATATATTTTAATTTTGATTATTTTAAAAATATATATTCTATTGATTTCAGAGAGGAAGATAGAGAGAAAGATAGAAACATCAATGATGAGAGAGAACCATCGACCGGCCACCTCCCGCACACCCCACACTGGGGATCGAGCTTGCAACCCAGACAAGTGCCCTGACTGGGAATTGAACCATGACCTCCCAGTTCATAGGTCGACACTCAACCACTGAGCCACACCAGCTGGGCATATGTTACTTGCTTTGCTGCTACTAGTAAGGTGCTCTGAAAGTGTTCTTTGAGCCTGCTGCCTACCATTTTATTCTTGCAGCAATCCTATGCAATAGGAACTGTTAATCCCTCCATTTTATAGATGAGAGAATTAAGGCGTGAAGATAGTAATAATTTGCTCAAGATTTCACAGCTACTAAGATTTCATTGCTCCCTCTACCCTCAATGTCCACTCTCCCAGAATTAGAATCGTCCCCTGAGGGCTGCATGAACTTGCATTAGGGCCACCGTGTGTGGTTGGGCAGGTTGTTCACTGTGCTGGGTTCTTGGCTGAAGGTGTCTGGAACGCAGCCTGCACTCTGCTCATCAGGGCACCAGGCTCAATGGGGGTGTGTTCACAGGGTGTGTGTGCGAGGTTCATGTAAAGCAGCCCTATGGCTTAGAATCTAATGTTTCTTTCCTTCTTCCCCCTTGTGCCTTCCCAAGACTCAGCCCTTCCCGAGAAAAAGGAGGACAAAATGGCCAAGTTCAAGGTGAGTTGGGCTTGCCTGTCTAGTTTTTATATTGTCATCTCATTTCTCAATGATTAGACACATGTTGTTTCTTTTTCTTGGAAGGATTAAAGAGAAAAGTGGGTATTCAGGACCCTTTTATATGTTAGGTGATCACTACTTTTTATTTTAGTGTAGGTTAATTTCTATGAGAGAGAGAAAGAGAGAGAGAGAGAGAGAGAGAGAGAGAGAGAGGAAACTGATGTGAGAGAGGAATGTCGACGGGTTGCCTCCATACATGCCCTAACCGGGGATTGAACCCGCAACCTAGGTGTGTACCCTGACTGAAAATCAAAACCTCAACCTTTTGGTGTATGGGATGACACTCTAAGCAACTGAGCCACCTGGCCATGACTCACCTGTTCTTTTATTACAAAGAAATAAGATTAAAAAAATTCAGAAAACTCTTTTTAAATTTACACAGGAAACCAAAGATCCAATTAATGCAAAAAGACTCCGAAAATTTTACTTGGATAAAGACAGAGAGACAAGGGAAAAGAATTCCCTAATCAGATATTTAGCCCTTTGTGGGTGGTGCCTGGTCATGCTAGCTGGTAGAAAACACCTCAAATGATCCTGCCTCTCCCTGCTCACTCTTCAGTGGCCCCATCTTCTCTCTGATTTCTCTTGCACCTGGATATGCTGCAGTCTAGTGACGGACAGTTTCCATATAAAAAATTAAGACAAAACTGTATACCAGTGATTCTTAATCAGGGGCATTTTTGCCTCCAGTGAACACCTGGACACATTTTAGTGTCATAACTTGAGGACTGCTATTGGTATCTCATGTGTAGAAGGTAAGGATTCTGCTAAACATCCTACAATGTACAGGACAGCCCCCACAATGAAGAGTTACCTGGCCAAATACGTCAGTAAAGTCAAGGATGAAAAATCATGCTGTACTCAATACTATACAAGACTAATAGTAAAATGTGGGTGAAAGTATTTATAAAGCATATGGTAAAGAAACAAAACTTAAAATCTCCAATAGAGATTTTACAGTCAAAAGGTAAAACATCCCAATCAGCTGGAACCGGTTTGGCTCAGTGGATAGAGCGTCGGCCTGGGGACTGGTCCCAGGTTTGATTCTGGTCAAAGGTATGTACATTGATTGCGGGCACATCCCCAGTGGGGGGGCGTGCAGGAGGCGGCTGATCGATGTCTCTTTCTCATCGATGTTTCTGGCTTTCTATCCCTTTCCCTTCTTCTCTGTGAAAAATCAATAAAATATATTTTAAAAAAAATCCCAATCAGAATTTGAGCAAAGAATATTAACAGGCAGATACTAAAGAAAAAGTAAAGATGACCAATAAATATATGAAAATATGATGCACTTATTATCATGTAAGTGCAAATAACCAAAATAAATTGTATTTTACTGATCAGATTACCAGTGATTTTAACACATTTGTTGGCCCGGACCAGGCAGTTCATTAGGTTAGAGCATCGTCCTGATACACTAAGGTTGTGCATTGGATTCCTGGTCAAGGCAAGTACAAGAATCAACCAGTGGGGTGCAAGGTGGGGGCCCAAGGTGGAGCTGACCCCTGGCCAGGAAGACCCTGGTTGAATCAGGGACTAACCATGAGGCCCTTCCTGCTTGCTGGAAACCCTGAACTCCGTGACCCCCAAACCCTGGCCCCCTCTACTGAAATGTTCAAAAATGAGTTATGGGGGCATGGGAGTGGCAATGGGGGAATAAGGACACACATGTAATACCTTAATAAAGAAAGAAATAATAAACATAAGTAAAAACGAAAAAATGAGTATCAGGGAGGTGCATTTGTTGAAATCTTTAGTGCTCAGGGAAAAAATCCTGGAGCAAAGTGGAAGATCCTTGGAAGTCCATCTGTGATTTGGAAAGAGTTTGATAAAGAAGTGAAAAGTTTTGTGTTTGTCCTGGAAGGCAGCAGCCAGACAAACAAAATTCAGTTACCGAAGGAGAATAAGCAAATTTAGAGGTTTCTTGTACTTCAGATTATGTACCCCTGGGTCAGACTTCCCCACTGAATTGCTGTAAGATACAAAGAACTTCTTTCAATGCTGCCCTTCTCCTGTGAGACCGGTTATGGATTGAGGTCACCTGTGGTTGATATTGTAGGAGACGGTGACGTTCCAGGACGTGGCTGTGGTCTTCACACAGGAGGAGCTGGGGCTCCTGGACCTGTCCCAGAGGAAGCTGTACCGAGATGTGATGCTGGAGAACTTCCGGAACCTGGTCTCAGTGGGTGAGGACAGGCGCTCTGGGACTGAACTTGAGCCCTCTGAGCTGTTTGTGTCCTTTGATGTATGGGGCTTTGGAGCTCTGTAGCTGATTGCCAGTTTTCTTTTCTTTTTTGAAAAGTTTAAAAAAATATATTTTTATTGATTTCAGAGAGGAAGGGAGAGGGAGAGAAAGAGAGAAACATCAGTGATGAGAGAGAATCATTGATCGGCTGCCTCCTGCACACTCCCACTGGCCATGGAGCCCACAACCTGGGCATGTCCCCTTGACCAGAATCTAACCCAGGGCCTTTCAGTCTGCACGCCAGTGCTCTATCCACTGAGCCAAACTGGCTAAGGTGCCAGTTTTCTAAGCTGTGAGAGACACGGCAGAGGCATCTCTCTGGTGTTCCTTTCCCAGCTAAAGTGTGTTTTGTAAATGAACTATAAATTGATAGTGTGGCTGTTAACATGTTTTTGGCCTTTTTCAAATTGTGATCATGTCCAGTTAGTGGGTCATGACACCCATCTAGGAAATTGAACCCGCACTTTTGTTAATCTGAGGATATTTTTCCATTGCTTTTTAGAGAGAGTAGAAGTGAGGGGAGAGATAGAGAAAGAGAAACATCGATATGAGAGAGACATATCGATGGATTGCCTCCTTCACTGGCCCCAACCAAGGCTGGGGATTGAGCCTGCAACTTATCCAGAATCATTCAGTCCCAGGGCTGATGC
The DNA here is from genome assembly GCA_011751065.1 of Lasiurus cinereus. Taxonomy (NCBI): domain Eukaryota; kingdom Metazoa; phylum Chordata; class Mammalia; order Chiroptera; family Vespertilionidae; genus Lasiurus; species Lasiurus cinereus. The sequence goes on from JAAGEH010000384.1 coordinate 102,943, forward strand.
TCTATCCACTGAGCCAAACTGGCTAGGGCTGACCAGCACTTTTTAGTGAAATAAAATGGGGTAGAAAATACCAGAGCCCCTGGCAGTCACTGCACCGACAGTGAAACCTGCAGCCTGTGCCAAGAATGGGGTAAGAAATGGTGGTGAGGGTGTGATAAAGATAGATTTTTTGCCGAAACCGGTTTGGCTCAGTGGATAGAGCGTCGGCCTGCGGACTGAAGGGTCCCAGGTTCGATTCCGGTCAAGGGCATGTACCTTGGTTGTGGGCACACCTCCAGTAGGGGACATTCAAGAGGCAGCTCATTGGTGTCTCTCATGGATGTTTCTAACTCTCTATCCTTCTCCCTCTCTGTGAAAAATAAATAAAATATATTTTTTAAAAAAAGGTTTTTGTTTTTTTTTACATTTTAACAGTTTTATAGAGATGTAATTTACATACACATACCCTACATATCATACAGTTCACCTATTTGTTCAACAGTTTTTAGTATATTCAAAACTAAACATTTTGCCCTCAGTACTTTATATTTACATCTACATGGCCTGGGGTTTTTGCATCAAATGCATTTTCTCTGGCAGGCCATAATTGATAGTTTAGAAAATATGAATTTTGATGTTCTGAAGGAGATACAGTGAGAAGTCACATTTTTTATTAATTTTGACCTTTAATGTATTAATCTTAAATGTTTGTCCCTTGCCTTTTCACAGGGCAAGGGACATCCTTCGCAGCAGATGTTATTTCCCAGTTAGAGAGAGAAGAGAAGCTTTGCATGATGAGGACAGGGACCCAGAGCCGCAGTTCCTCAGGTGAGAGCTGGAGGACTCAGCCTGTCCTGCTTCTATTTTTTTTTTTTCTTTAAGGACAGAATACATTTGTATTAGGGGCAGGGTTATGTTTTTAAAGGTGACAAAACACTCACACTCCCGCCAAAACTGGTTTGGCTTAGTGGATAGAGCATCGGCCTGCAGACTGAAAGGTCCCAGGATCGATTCCGGTCAAGGGCATATATCTTGGTTTCGGGCACATCCCCAGTAGAGGCAGCTGATCGATGTCTCTCTCTCATCGATGTTTCTAACTCTATCCCTCTCCCTCCCTTTCTGTAAAAAAATCAATAAAATATATTAAAAAACAAAAACACTCCCAAGGAGCCAAATTAATATTAGAAAGTTAATTTAAGCAAAGATTCACACCACACCAACTGGAAACAGCCTGGGTTTAAACTCTGCCCTGCTTCTATTTTAAAAATATTTTTTTACTGATTTCAGAAAGGAAGGGAGAGGGAGAGAGAGAGAGAATCATTGATTGGCTACCTCCTGCATGCCCCCTACCGGGGATCGAGTCCACAACCCAGGCCTGTGCTCTTGACCAGAATTGAATCTGGGACCCTTCACTCTGTCCACTGAGCCACACCAGCTAGGTCTGTCCCGCTTCTCGTCACCTCCAGCAGTAAGACTCTGGTCTGAGTCACCTGTCACTTCCACCACTGTCGTGCTGTCTGAGTCAGGGCCTCGACTGTGGATTACTGCAGCAGTCTGTGTCACTCTCACTCTTCTGTTTTGCTCTTTTCCAATGAATTCTCTAATCCAAGTGATTTTATGAGTGTTTGTCAGATCTTGTCGGTCCTCTGCTCAAAACCTCTACTAGTTTCTTATCTGACCCAAAGTAAAATCCAGGTACTTAAAGTGGCTCATAGTGATGGCTCTGCCCTCTATCCCCCATCCCTCTATAAATGTGACCTGTCACTTACCAGTTTGTCATCTGCTCCATCCCGTTTGGGCTCTTTGCCATTCCAAACGTGCTCCTGCCTTGTCACCCTCTTTTTGTTCTTTTTGTCAGGAGCACTGTTTCCCTCTGTCATTCTCCCAGCTCCCCCCTTACCTGACATAGGGCTTTTCTCACATGTACCCTCATAAGAGAGGCCTCCATGACCCCTCTGTGGATAATACCTTCTTCCTCCACTCGCTTCCCTTACTTCTTAGTTGGTGACTAAGCACTTACCATATTAACATATATTTTTATTTATCTTACTTTATTCCATTGGAATACAATCTTAGGAGCAGAGACATTCTGTTTTCTTTATTGCTTTATCCTCACTATATAGAACAGAGTTGAAAGAGGGCAGATGTGTTATAGATATTTATCAAGTATATGAATGAGTTAATGATGGTTACATAGACCATTTTCCATTAGTCTCTGAGATCCTTAAAGTGTGGTAATAAAAAAATGTGTGCCCTGGCCAATGTGGCTTATGGTTGGAGTGTCGTCCTTTGCACCGAAGGGTCACAGGCTCAATTCCCGGCCAGGGAACATATCCAGCTTGCGGGTTCCAGTCACAGGAGGCAACTAAACAATGTTTCTCTTTCACATCAATGTTTTTCTCTTTCTCTCCCCCTCTCCCTAAAAATTAAACAAAAACATATCCTCAATGAGGATTTAAAAAAAAACACTGATAAAGGCATAATCTAGAACAGTTTTTTTCCCCTTGACGAGTGTCTAATTTTATTAGGTGCTTTTGGATATAGATAGAAAATCTTAGCTTTTCATTTGTAACCAACTTGATTATCATTTCTCCTCTGTGGTTTTCCTGCCCCCTTTAATAGTGCATCATACTGTCTTGGTTAAGAACTGCTTTTTCAAATGAAGATTCTTAATAGCCATTTTATACAAAGATGCCTTTACTGCTTACAAAGCACCTTTAATATTTTCCTATTTTGTTAATGTTCATCAAAAGTTACTAAGTTCATTTCAGGTTCACTACCTCCTACCTTCAGCTTGAAAACCATTAGTGTGGTCCACATGGAAAATGTATCTATACCCATCATTTTGAGAGTCTACTTTCACAGACATTATTCCTGGGGCTCCAAATATTGACTCCTACTTGAAAAAGGAAATATTTTGCATACCAAAGAAGCCAACAGTCCATAGGCCCTATGTCCACTTTTATCCTTAATGATTCTAGAGAGAGAGGAAGGGAAAGGGAGAGAGAAATATCCATGTGAGAGAGAAACATCCATTGGTTGCATCTCGTATGTGCCCCAACCAAGAATGGAATCTGCAACCTGTGTATGTGCCCTCACTCAGAATTGAACCCAAGTCCCTTTGTGCACAGGATGCTGCTCTAATCACTGAGTAACACTGGCCTAGGCGAGAGAGTGATGTTTATTATTACTGAAACCTTTTCTCATCCCACCCCCATTGTCCTCCTGAAGGATATTTCCCAGCAGGGGGTGAAGGACATCTCTGCTTATACTCTGAACTTCAGACACATGGATGTATAGTGGTACCTCGAGATACAAGTGCCCTAACATATGAGATTTTTGAGATACGAGCCATGGAACGAGTGATTTTTGCTTTGAAATACGAGCAACATTTGAGATAGGAGTCATCGCGCGGATCGGCCGGCTGCACACGACCCACCAGTTTACCGCGACTCGAGCGTCTCATAGTTTCCCACGCCTCAAGGTTACGGAACGAATTAAATTCGTATCTCGAGGTACCACTGTATAAAGATTTTTCTCCCAAACGTGTCTTTCCAATCAGCTCAGTGTCTCAAAGGCTCTGAACATTGCAGTAAACTTCTAATAAAATAATTCAAAGCAAAGATTTTCAACATTGCCTGGGGACATCCTCTGCTATTGTGTTTGGAAGGGTTTCCCTAGACATTCTGAGCATTTTGGTCAGATGTGCATACAATAGGCAGAAGAGGCTTTTAGAAAGGTGCAGCTTCATCATCAAAGTATTTTTCTTTTTCTTTTTTTCCAAAACGGATTTGTAAAAAACTGTATTTGTTGTGCTCTCTATAAACCTTTTATACCAAATAAATATCAAACTATATTCTTATCAAAGATCTTACTAGTATTTCTGAGGCCTCTTCCATATGTATTATGTACAATGAAACCATTTTGCAAAAGCAGTGACTTAAGCAGTCAATTCTAATGCTTTGTTAAAGCATTTCTCTGTTTTTAGCTAAAAATCATAGGGTTCTTTCTGCTTTTGTTTAAAGTTTGTATAGCTAGCAGTTAAACTATGGATACCTTTTTAAAAACAGAAATGAAGTAGAAACTCAAAATCCTTTTGATTCAATTCTTTTGTTTCATAAAAAGAGGGGGGATGTGGGGAAAAATAATGCAAGACCTAGAATTTTGGAGTGGTTGGTGTGCCTCCCTTATTTTTACTTTTTGATTGGCTGCCTATGTGCCAGTGACAATGTAGCTGAGCTGTTTGTGTTGCCACTGCTGCCCATATCCATGTGATGCTGCAGGGACCACAGTTGCAGCTGCCCAGGACTGCATAAAACTTCCTACCCCAGCGAGGTTGATAGCAGCAGCATGCCGAGCAGATAAGGCCTATTCTTGACCCATGGAGCCTTGCTCAGAACCCTGCTCCCCTGGCTGCTGAGGACTAGAAGTTGTAGGTTGCTGGGTTGGTTGCGTTGTCAAGGAAGTATTTTTCCTGCTCTGCAGCCACCAAATTTCTAACTTGTGGCTCACTTTTGAAACCTAGTATAATTCCTAAATGTGTCTTGTTAGTGACTAGTGAATGGGAGCCTGGTGGACCATCTCTTGATTCCCAGAGTCATGTAAATCAGAGAACATGATACATGATAATAAAAAATGAAGCTTTCTCCTGGTTCCATAAAGCCTCAGGGTGTTGGCCTATGTTTATATATAATCTGACATTTCTGAACAAAAGCATCCACATGTCCATCTTCAAATTCTCTTTATTCTTTTAGGAGACAAGAGTCTAAGTAACATAGAGGTTATTCAAGAAATTGGATTAAGGTACCTGCCACATGAAGAATTTTTCTACTCACAAATCTGGCAACAAGTTACCAAGGGTTTAACCAGATGTCAAGATTCCACAGTGAACATTCAAGGAACTGGCCCTCCATTGGAAAAACAAGGTGATGTGCCCTATAAATATGAGGAATTCAGTAAAGGCTTTAATAAGAGTTCGCATCTTCAGGTTCACCACAGAGTCCACAGTGGAGAAAAACGCTACGAAGGAGAGATGTGCAAGAAAAGTTTTATTCAGGAGTCTTGTTCTCAAATTAATAAGATGGCCCATGCAGGAGAGAAGCCCTATAAATGTGAAAAATGTGAAAATGCCTTCAATCGATTTTCAAGTCTTCAAGCCCATCAGAGAGTCCACAGTAGAGAGAAATCATATAAATATAATACATCATGTAAGAGTTTGAATCAGAGGTCATATCTTCATTATCATCAGAGAGTTCTTACAGGAGAAAATCCACACAAATTTGAGGAGTGTGGGAGAAATGTTAAGCAAAGCTCACATGGTCAAACTTCTCTGATAACCCATACATCAGAGAAACCTTATAAATGTAACGAGTGTGGGGTGGGCTTCAGTCAGAGTGCATATCTTCAAGTCCACCAGAGAGTTCACATGGGAAAGAAACCTTACAAATGTGAAGTGTGTGGGAAGGGCTTCAGTTGGCATTCACGACTGCAGGCTCATCAGCTAATGCACACGGGTGAGAAACCATTCAAATGTGATGCATGTGGCAAGGGTTTTCGTTGTAGCTCACACCTTAATGCTCATTGTAGAATCCACACCGGAGAGAAACCCTATAAATGTGAGGAGTGTGGGAAAGGCTTCATTGCACGCTCACATCTTCAAGTCCATCAGAGAGTTCACACTGGAGAGAAACCATATAAATGTGAGAGGTGTGGGAAGGTCTTCGGTCAGGCCTCAAATCTCCTAGACCATCAAAGAGGCCATACTGGTGAGAAACCATATCAGTGTGATGCCTGTGGGAAAGGCTTTCGTCGGAGTGCAGAACTGAAGGCTCACTGTAGAATCCACACAGGAGAAAAACCCTATAAATGTGAGGAGTGTGGGAAGGGCTTCAGTCAGGCCTCAAATCTTCGAGACCATCAAAGAGGCCACACTGGAGAAAAACCACACAAATGTGGTACATGTGGGAAGGTCTTCATTCGGAGTTCAGAATTGAAGGTTCACTGTAGAATCCACACAGGAGAGAAACCCTATAAATGTCAGAAGTGTGGGAAGGCCTTCATTCAGTCCTCAAGTCTTCAAGTGCATAATAAAAGAGTCCACACAGGAGAGAAACCGTATCAGTGTGCAGAGTGTGGGAAGGGCTTTAGTGTAGGGTCACAGCTTCATCTCCATCAGAG
>JAAGEH010000384.1:109108-283624 GCA_011751065.1 Lasiurus cinereus
TGGTAAGTTCTTTAGTAGGAGCTCATACCTTCAAGCCCATCAGAGAGTCCACACTGGAGAAAAGCCGTACAAATGTGACGAGTGTGGGAAGGGCTTTAGTTGGAGCTCAAGTCTTAAAATTCATCAGCGCGTTCATGCTGATGATAAGGGTGATAAAGACTTTCCTTCATCAGAGAACTCATACAGGAAAGAAGCTCAGTAAAATTACATGTTTTCATACCTCAGAATGGGTGATAAAGTAGCCCAGTGATCAGCCCTGTTATAGAAAACAAAACATTCGTTTGGAAGAGTCAGTACTTCAGCCAGAGCTCAACATTTCACAGTGGTAGTGTGACCACAGCAGAGAAGCCTCATGAGAGTGGAGACATAAGAACTTAATGCAGAACCTTGACAGATAACAGATATTACACAGAAGGCAGGCATAGAAAGGATGGGTCTGATCTGAAATTAATCAACAACACTAAGATGAAATTATAGAAACTCCCCTAGCATGGATGGGGAACATCCGACCTTTGGGAAGGATAAGGCCCACAAAATCATTTGGTCTGTCCCTGTTTGACTAAAAATAGCAGGCTAATTTTTAAGTTGATAATTTATATGGCCCATGAATGTTACAAATATTCAAATGGCCTTTGGCAGAAAAAAGGTTTCCCATCCCTGCCCTAGAATGTAAGTGTGGAGAGGGTAGCAACTTTATTGACTGCCAAATCTACTCTGCCTTTTCAGTGCTTAACACATTGTGGGTGTTCTGTATATTTTTCCCATTGGTTTTCTAGAGAGAGTGTAAGGAGAAAAGAAGGAGAGAGGAGAGAGATTGATGTCAGAGAGACATGTCAATTGGTTGCCTCCCACACACATGGAACTTACAATCCAGGTATGTGCCTTTGACCAGGAATGAAACCCGAGACCCTTCATTCAAAAGCTGGGGCTCAAAACACTGAGACACATGGGCCAGGGCCGGTAATTGTTAAATGCATAAAAGAGAGAACAGCCATATATGAACTTTCTATTCAGTTCATCCCTAAATATTTATATAAGTTTGTACTTTAAAGAGGAATTCTGCAAGACTTGGAGGACATTTAAATTAGACACACAGGCACATTTACTAACCTGCAGGTCCTGTCAACTAGTGTTTATCAAACTGAGGGTTGCAAGGTAGGTCCAGAAATCCTTTCAATTGTTATGACCAGCACTTTGGTATGCAAACAATTGAAATTTGCATGCATATTATAATTAGAAGTAAAAATCTCAAGGTTAGGGAGGAACCAAGATGGCGGCATAAGTACTCACCTATACTTGCTGCCTCCCACAACCCATCAAAACTACAACTAAAAGACAAAATGGATCATCCAGAACAATGAGAAAGCTGGTGGAGTGGAACTTCTACAACTAGAAGGAAAGAGAAAAGTGCATTGAGATGGATAGGAGGTGCAGAAGTGCATATGTACGGAGGCGCATACAGAAACTGGCAACTGGGTAAGCTCTTGTCTCTTTCAGTTGGGAGGGAGATACAAGCTCCCAATTGCTCTGAACTCCAGTTCTGGGCAAGACTCTGGGAACCCAGACTCATATGGGGAGAAACTAGACTGTCTGGCATCAGGACAGGAATGCGAGGGCGGCTTTCTCGTTCGGGTGCTTGCAACAATCACTGTTCCTGCATGGGGCTGCAGGAAACAGAGACCCAGGGACCTCACAGAGGCAGGGCTGAGTGGCAGCCATTGCTGTTTGTTCAACCCTGATGACTTCCTGAGACTCCACCCTACCCAATTTACAACACCAAAGCTGTGAACAGAGGTTTTTGCATATGAATGGCCTGTTCTTTTGTAATCTAAAACCTAACAAACTGCTGCTGGGTCAAAGAGCACCAAAACTTCCAAAAGAAGGACTGAGGTTGGACAGCAGCCTGAATTGCTTCACAGCTGCGCCTCATCTGGGCATTTGCAAACTCCTGCTGGATGGCTTCAGGCAGTGGATGACTTTGAACCTCCTTGTAGATCCAAGAGTCAGTGTACCCAGTGGTCAGAAAGAGACCATTCAGATTATAACTCTTCACATCCATGGGCAACACACTCAAGGGGCAGACTCAGTGAGCACCAAAACCCCACTGAAGCAAGTCTTGCCCCATAAGGGTGTTTCTAGCACAGCATTTCTCTCATTGTAGACACAGCTGCTTCTCACAACCAATTGGCCAGGTGGTATATTCCTCCCAGTGATACCAACAACAATCAAGGCTTAACTACAACAAGACTGTGCACACAGCCCACAAAGGGGTGCAACAAGAGTGTCCATCTCAGATAATTAGGGAGGCTGAGCCACTGGGTCCTATAGGACACCTAGCACTCTATCAACTCAAGGAAGCAGCTAAAATGCAGAGACAAAGAAACAGTTCACAAATGAAAGAAATAGAGGAAAGCAAACTATTGGATATAGAGTTCAAAACCACGGTTATAAGGTTACTCAAAAATCTTCTAGAAACCTCTGAAAAATTTAGTGAGACCCTCAAAGGTATGAAAAAGGACCAATTAGAAATTAAGCATACACTGACTGAAATAAAGAATAATACACAGAGATCCAACAGCAGACTAGAGGATCCTAAGAATCAAGTCAAAGATTTGAAATGTGAAGAAGCAAAAAATGCCCAACCAGAAAAGCAAAAAGAATCCAAAAATATGAAATAGTGTAAGGAGCATCTGGGGCAATTTCAAGGGTACCAACATCTGAATTATGGGGATGCCAGAAGAGAGAGCAAGATACTGAAAACCTATTTGAAGAAATAATGACAAAACTTCTACTTGGTGAAAGAAATAGACTTACAAGTCCAGGAAGCACACAGAACCTCAAACAAAAGGAATCCAAAGAGGACCACACCAAGATACATCATAAAGTGCCAAGGCAAAAGACAAAGAGAATATTAAAAGCAGCAAGAGAAAACAGTTACCTACAAGGGAGTACCCATAGAACTGTCAGCTGATTTCTAAACAGAAACTATGCAGGCCAGATGGAGTGGCAAGAAATATTCAAAATGATGAATAGCAACAACCAAGATTACCCAGCAAAGCTATCATGTAGAATTGAAGGTCAGATAAAGAGCTTTACAGATAAGAAAAAGTTAAAGGAGTTCATCACCACCAAACCAGTATTATATGAAATGCTGAAGGATATTTAAGAAGAGCAAGAAGAAGAAGAAAAAGGTAAAGATAAAAATTATGAACAACAAAGTGACAACAAATACATATTTATCAACAGGTGAATCTGAAAAGTTAATAAAAAATCTGATGAACAGAATAAACTGGTGGATATAATGGAGTCAGGGGCATAGAAAGGGAGTGGACTGACAATTTTGGGGGGTAAGGGGGTGTGGGAAGAGATGGGACAAAAATCATATACCTATGGATGAGGACAGTGTATGCGGGTGTAAGGGCATGGGGTGGTGTGGGAACTGGGTGGAGAGAAACAATTGTAATAATTTGTACAATACAGATTTATTTTTTTAATCTCAATTTTATAGTTTTATGACTTTTGACAAAGATGTACACTTGTGTAATCTCCAAGACCAATCCTATATAATAAAAGAGTAGTATGCAAATCAACTGAATGGTGGAATGACCAGTTGCTATGATGTACACTAACCATCGGGGGACAAATGCTTAATGCAGGAGCTGCCCCCGTGGTGGTCAGGGTGCTACCTCCTGAGTGTTGCTCATTGAGAAATCGGCGACACAGCTGGCGAGCACAGTGGCAATGGGAGGAGCCTCCCGCATCCACTGCTGGTGGGTTGTAAAGAGCGAGAGCCCCAGACTGCAAGAGAGATGTCAGAAGCCAGTAGGTGGACCTCCCCCCAGGGGACCTGGACTGCGACAGGGTACAGGCTGGGCTGAGGGACCCCCACCCCCCAGTGCACGAATCTCACTTGTGCACCAGGCCTCTAGTGTATAACATTTCTATTAAACCAGAATATTTCCTTGAATACATTTTCAGTCGATTTGATCTCCAATGGCAACAAGTATGATTTTTATGCCATAGATTAGTTAGGTCTGTCCTTGAGTTTCATATAGATTCAATATGTACTCTTCGGTGTCTAGATTCTTTTGATCAAATACATGACCATCCCAATAGATTCAGAGAAAATATTTGACAAAATTAAACATTCCTTCATGAAAAAAAGTCCTCACTTAGATAAAAGGCATCTATGAAAATCTTATAAACTTTCATTCTTCTTTTAAGTTGAGGAATAATTTATATGCAGTAAAATGGAATGTTTGATGTATGATTTTGTGTTTTTGTAGAAGCTTATTATCATACTAGAGGCCTAATGCATGAAATTCGTGCAAAGGGCTGGGCTCTTGCAGCCCCTTGCAGTCCCAGCTTTGTCTGGAAGATTGTCCAGACTGTCATTCTACCGTTTGGTATAATTAGCATATTAGATCTTTATTATATAGGATTATTATCACCACAGTCAAGAGATTTAACAGTTCCAGCACCCCACACCCCAAAATTCCTTTGTACTCTTGCAGTCAACCCCTCTTCCCATCACACCCAACATCCACTTACTTAGCACCCACTGCCTTGTTTTTGGTTTGTGTAGGTTACCTTTTCTAGAATGCCATACACAGTGGTACCTCGAGATATGAGTGCCCTAACATACGAGATTTTGAGATACGAGCCATGGAGCGCGAATTTTTTGCTTTGAAATACGAGTAATCGCACGAATCAGCCGGCTGCACATGACCCACCAGTTTACCTCGACTTGAGCATTTCATAGTTTCCCACACCTCAGTCAGTGTGCTTCTTTACCTTGTTGTCGAAGCATCTTTTGTGCATTTACATACTTTACCACATTTCTTTTTATATATATAACCATGGGTCCGAAAAAAGCGAGTGGAAAGGTCAGTGCTCAGAAGAGGATGATGTCTATTGAATTAAAGCGTGAAATCATAGAAAAATATGAGCAAGGTGTGCGAGTGGCTGACTTGGCAAGGCAATACGGGCCTAGTACTTCAACGATATGCACTGTGCTTAAACAGAAGGAGTCAATAAAGGGTATAACGCCAGCTAAGGGCGTTTCAATAATTTCTAAGCTCTGTAGCTCTTTCCATGAAAAGATGGAGAATCTACTGATGGTGTGGGTGACGGAGAAGCAGCTTAAAGGAGATACATTAACACAGGGCATCATATGCAAGAAGGCGCGAGCGATTTACGGTGATTTGCTGGAGCAGACCCCGCGCACTTCCACGGACGAAGCATCGAAAGACTCAGTTAAAGCCAGTAGAGGCTGGTTTGATAACTTCAGGAAAAGGTCCGGCATTTACTCCATCGTCAGGCATGGTGAGGCAGCAAGTTCGGATGTGAAGGCAGCTGAGGATTACCTCAAAACTTTTCCCAAACTGATAGAAGCCAAAGGATATATCCCCCAGCAAATCTTCAGCTGTGAAGAGACAGGGCTTTTCTGGAAGAAGATGCCGAATAGGACTTATATAACGGCAGAGGAGAAGGCGATGCCAGGCCACAAACCCATGAAGGATAGGCTAACTCTTGCACTGTGCGCCAATGCGAGTGGCGACTGCAAGATCAAGCCTCTGCTCGTATCCATTCAGAAAACCCTAGAGTCTTTAAGTCACATAAGATTTTAAAAGATAAACTACAAGTTATGTGGAGGGCAAACTCGAAGGAATGGGTCACCAGGCAGTTCTTTGTGGAGTGGGTAAACCTGGTTTTCAGCCCTTCTGTTAAGAAATATCTACAGGAGCCTAAACCGGTTTGGCTCAGTGGATAGAGTGTCGGCCTACGGACTGAAAGGTCCCGGGTTTGATTCCAGTCAAGGGCATGTATCCTGGTTGCGGGCACATCCCCAGTAGGGGGCGTGTAGGAGGCGGCTGATCAATGTCTCTCATCGTTGTTTCTAACTCTCTATCCCTCTCCCTTCCTCTCTGTAAAAAATCAATAAAATATATTAAAAAAAAAGAAATATCTACAGGAAAACAACCTAACCATGCAAGCCCTCCTTGTCCTCGACAATGCTCCTGCTCACCCACCGAACCTCGAAGATGAACTCCTCGAAGAGTTCAAGTTTATAAAGGTTGTCTACCTACCTCCCAACACCACTCCTATCCTGCAGCCCATGGATCAGGAGGTGATTTCTAATTTTAAAAAGCTGTACAGTACATCAAGCACCTGTTCCGGCGCTGCTTTGAGGTGACAGAAACCACAAACCTCACCCTTCAAGAGTTCTGGAAGAACCACTTTAACATTGTGATATGCCTCAGAATTATTGGTCAGGCCTGGCTGGGTGTTACAACGAGGACTTTGGCCTCTGCATGGAAGAAGCTGTGGCCTGAGGCCATAGCCGAAAGGACCTTCGAAGGATTCGAACCCGAGGTGCCAGTGGAGGAGATAGTGTCTCTGGGGAAATCCATGGGCCTGGAAGTGGATGAGAGAGACGTGAATGAGCTATACGAGGAGCACTCTCTGGAACTCACCACTGAGGAGTTACAAGAGTTGCAGTCTCAGCAACATGCGGAGGTTCTCCAATAAATTGGTTTTGAGGAGCCAGGGGTGGAGGAGATCTCTACAAGTGAGATAAAGGAGATCTTAGGAATGTGGGAGAGGGTGTCACACTTCATGGAAAAGAAACACCCCGAAAAAGTTGCTACTGGTCGTGCATCGGAGCTGTTCAATGAAACTTGCCTCCCCCATTTCAGAAACATTCTGAAAGGGAGGAAGAGGCAAACCTCGTTGGACACGTTTTTTTTGAAATCGGCCAAAAATGCAAAGACCAGAAGCAATTAAGTTCAGTAAAGATTAGTTAAGTTACATTCAGTTTAGGGATAAAGTGTAGCATTAAGAGTGTAACGAGGAGAATCCAAGATGGCGGCATAGGTAAACACCTACACTGCTGCCTCGCACAACAATTTCAAAACTACAACTAAAAGACAGAACGGACATCATCCAGAACCACAGGAAAGCTGACTGAGTGGAAATTCTACAACTAGAAGGAAAGAGAGGGGCTCACAGAAACCCAGAGGAGCTGCAAAAAAGCTGAGGTACGGAGACATGTGCACGCTGAGAGAGCGGGCGCCAGAGGACCTGGCTGGCTTTCTCTGGCGGGAGGGAAACAGAGACTCTCAACGGCATTGAACCCCTTATCTTACGACACTAAACCCCAGATCCAGCCGAAACTCATACGGGGGAGTTTGGACTGTGAAAAGGGAGAGGTGCACGGAAATTTAGGGGAGTTGCAGAAGATCAGGTCCGGTCTCGCACGCGCACGGTGCTGCGCGGAGGACAGATTGCTGATTGTGCCGCTGGCTTTCGCGACTGGGCGGGAGACAGACCCTCCCAACTGTGCCACTTCTGAGTCCATTGAGCCCCTGTTTCGGGCGAAACCCTGGGGACCTAGACTCATGTGGTCCTGGCGCGCAGGAGAGATGGAAAGGCAGCAGTTAGAGGCACTGCGGGTGCGCGCGCGTGCACAGGGACCACTCCAGCCATTACCCAGTCACGTGAGACTCAGGGGCCGTGGAGGGCAGGGCCGACTGGAAGGCAAGGCGGTCCCTTAAGCCCTGAGACTCCACCCCTCCCAAGCTCAACAGAGGCTTCTGCGGCTTTGCATCTGCTATCATAGGGCTGAATCCAACACAGAAGTTTCCCCAGCATGGTGAAGATGCCGAGACAGGGGAAGGGATCACAAACAAAAGAAATGGAGGGAAAAAAAAAGATTGGATATAGAGTTCAAAACCACGCTTATGGGGTTTTTCAAGAATATGCTAGAAAAGATGGATAAATTTAGCAAGACCCAAGAGGAGATGAAAAAGGACATACTAGAGATGCAGGGGAGCCAACTAGGGATGGAAAAGGTCCAACTGGAGATGATAGAGGACCAAATAGAAATTAGAGATACACTGACTGAAATAAGGAATATTGTACAGAGTCCTGGCAGCGGACTGGAGAAAGGCAAGAATCAAGTAAAAAATGTGAAATATAAAGAGGCAGACAACATTCGACTGGAAAGGCAAGAAGAGAGGAGAATCCAAAGGTGTGAACATAATGTGGGGAGCCTCTGGGACAGTTTCGAGCGTGCCAACATCAGAATTGTGGGGGTGCCAGAAGAAGAGAGAGAGCAAGATACTGAAAACCTATTTAAAGAAATAATGACTGAGGGGGACCGGGATCCGGGGAAGGAGCCGCCTGCGTCCCCGGCCCAGAGGCGGGCTCGCCGGCGAGGTCGAGGCCCCGGGGCCTGGGGGGACGTGCCCCGCAGCACAGGGTGCCAGGCTGGGCCCCGCAATGGGGAAACGCAGGCAAGGAACGTGGACTAACGGAGCTCCGGTCGGCGCCCCACCATCCTCCTCCCAGTGCTGGACTGAGTCCCCGCTGCTGGCGACGCCCACGGGGGAGAGGGACGGGGCTGGGGGGCTGGGGCACTGGGGCGCTGGGGCGCTGGGGCCAGGCTGCAGGCGCTGAGACCCTCGCACTGAGGCTGAGGCTGGGGCCCTCGTGCTGGGGCTGGGGCTGAGGCCCTCACACTGAGGCTGAGGCTGGGACCCTTGCACTGAGGCTGAGGCTGAGACCGTCGCGCTGAGGCGGGGGCTGGGACCCTCGCGCTGGGGCTGGGGCTGGGACCCTCGTGCTAGGGCTGAGGCTGAGACCCTCGTGCTGAGGCTGAGACCCTCGCGCTGAGGCTGAGGCTGAGATCCTCGTGCTGAGGCTGAGGCGCCGAGATCCTCGTGCTGAGGCTGAGGCGCCGAGACCCTCGTGCTGAGGCTGAGGCGCCGAGACCCTCGTGCTGAGGCTGAGTCTGAGATCCTCGTGCTGAGCCTGAGGCGATGAGACCCTCGCACTGAGGCTGAGGCTGAGCGGTGTGTCCTCGGCTCTCGAGCCACCAGGGCACCTGCCCTCAGGGCTTCCGGTGCGGCTCGGGCCGGGCCGGACCTGCAGGAGCGAGCGCCGGTGCTGGTTCCCTTAACCCCTGCGACCCCGCGGCCCCCCACCCCTCCCCACACACGTGTGTGTGCTGCCGCTGTGGCAGCAGGAGGAGGTGTGCTCAGTGGGTAGAGCGTCGGCCGGCGGACTGAAGAGTCACTCACGGCAGAGCCCGCGGAGGACTTGCTGCTCCAGACCCACCCATGACTGATAATTCTCAGGGGGAAAGGGGTGTGGGGTATACAGGGAGAGACTGGACAAAAATCATACACCTATGGATGAGGTCAACGGGAGGGAGGGAAGGGTGGGAGCTGGGTGGAGGGGTGCTATGGAGGGGCAAAAAGGAAAACAAATGTAATAATCTGAATAATAAAGATTTAATTTAAAAAAAAAGAGTGTAACGAGTAGGTAAATACACTTTATAAAACCAGTTTATTCCTTTACATTCTCTTTTATTATGTTTTTAGATAATATTTGTCATTTATAAATACATTTTTCTTATTCAAAAACACGTAACAAGAACAATTGGTGTGGCATTTTGAGGGCTGGAATGGATTAACAACATTTCAATTGATTTCAATGCGGAAATTTGCTTTGAGGTATGAGCAACTTGATATACGAGCAAGGTTACGGAACGAATTAAACTCGTATCTCGAGGTACCACTGTATATGGAATTATGCTCTGTGTAATCTTTGAAGCCTGGCTTCTTTCACTTCACAATGCTTCTGAGATTTATCAGTGTTGATATATGTATCAGTAGTCATTCCTTGTATTGCTGAGTGGTATTCTGTTATATGGGTATACCATACTTTGTTTATCTATTTATGACTTCCAGGACATTGGGTTTCTAATTTTTTGTGATTATGAAGAAAGCAACTATAAATATTCACATATAAATTTGTGTAACAATATAAGTTTTATTTGTTGTAGGTAAGATTATGTTTAACTTTATGAAAAACTGACACACTCTTCTAAAATGGACATACCAGCCATAGCTGGTTTTGCTCAGTAGATAGAGTGTCAGCCTGTGGACTGAAGGTTCCCAGGTCAATTCCTGTCAAGGGCACATGTGCTGGTTGTGAGCTTGATCCCCAGTGGGGGAGCATGCAGGAGAGGGCTGATGAATGATTTCCTCTCATTAGTTTCTATCTCTCTTTCCTTCTCCCTTCCTCTCTGAAATCAATAAAAAAATTTAAAAATAAAGTGCACATAACATTTTGCATTCCCACCACCAGTGCATATCAGAGTTTTATTTTTAGCATTTCAATTGCTTTATTGTGGGTTTTTTAGCTGCATCCATCATGGCTAGAGAGTGAACGAAACTTGCATAGGGGCAACTGGGAATTGAGAAAAGGAAATAGACAGACATAGAGACATTAAGTAAGGCAGAGACCAGGTGGGACACTGTTCTCAGATGGAGAGACAGTGACCCAGAGCTAGTGTAGTGTGTTTATTCTAGACAGTATGATACCAGAGAAATTATGTTAAAGTCATGCTTTGAAGATTAAGTTTCAGTTCTTTATTCTTGTGGCTTCTTGTAATTGTTAGTCCTGGCTGACCCCAGATAATTGCATCTGACCTTGGCACCTGGATGAACTTAGATAATGACACCCACTCCCTGGTGCCTGACCTAAAGGTCAGGACTGACAACATTCCTGCCTTTGGCCGGGTATGTTTCCAGGACATGGCTTTGCCAACGTTGCTGGACTCAGCCAATGAATGACCTTTGCTCAGGTGCTTTTCTAGGCACTGTCTACAGTTTATAGTGGTATCTAATTTTGGTCTTAAGTTATATTTTTCTAGTTGTCATGATGAGCGTTTTTATATGTGAATGTTTGCTATTCATATACCCTATTTTCTTTTGTGGGTTCTTTTCTTGTTTTTTTTTTTTTTTTTTTTTTGTTAATCCTTACATGAGGATTTTTTTCCCATTGACTTTTAGAGAGAGTGGAAAGGAGAGAGGGAGAGAGAAATATCTATGTCAGAGAGACACATTGATCAGCTGCCTCTCACATGGGGCGTGGATTGAACCTGCAACCCAGGCATGTACCCTTGACTGGAAATTGAATCCATAATCCTTTGGTCCAATAGCTGATGCTCTAGCCCCTGAGCACCCACCAGGGCTTCTTTGCTTTTTTTGATTTCCCATATATCCTATTTTCTTTTGTGAATTATTGTCTTGTTCTTGATTTTTGAGAGTTTTTTGTGTGTTCTGGATATGTGTTCTTTGTCAGTCATGTGTTTGCAAAGATTTTTATCCCTCTGTGCAATTTGTATTTTTAACTATTTTTCACAAATGCGGTTAAAACATTTTTTTAAATAAAGTTTAATTTTTTTCTTCCATGGGTTGCACTTTTGATTTCAAATATAAGAACCCCGCCTAATCCAAGCTTACAAAGACTTTTCTCCTTTAAAAAATTAAATTCATTGGGGTGGCATTGGTTAATAACATAGAAGTTTATCTACTTTTTAAAATCTAAACATTTTGTGGTTTCAGCCCTGCCTGGTGTGGCTCAGTTGGTTGAGTGTCATCCTGTGCAGTTAGAGGCCACTGGTTCTATTCCCAGTCAAGGCACATGCCCAGGCTGTATGTTTGGTCCCCAGACATTTGGTCCCCAGTTAGGGTGCATACCAGAGACAACTGACCAATGCTTCTCTCTCACATTGATGTTTCTCTCTCTCTCCTTTCCTTTTTTAAGAGAAAAATAAATAATAACTTAAAAAATAAAAATTTTATGGTTTCAGGTTTTACATTTCAGGCTATGATCCATGTGAATTCATCTTTACAAAGTGTGAGGTCAGAGTCCAGGGTCCACTTTTTTGCATACGAATGTAAAATTAAGTCTTCTTTTAACACCGAATTGCTGTTGCACTAGTGTGAAAAAATCCATTGACCGTACATGGGTGGGTCTTTCTGGCCTCTGTTTGGTTCCATTGGTCCTTCTTTCTATCATTTTGCCATATGTAGTTTAATATGATGTCTTAAAACCAGAGAATTTGAGTCTGCTAACCATCTTTTTCAAAATTATGTGGGCTAGTCTTATTTGTTTGATTTTCAGTAGTATTTAGAATTGGCTTCATGATTTCTAAAAATAAACCCTCCCTCGGGATTGTATTGGGATTGAACTGAATTTGACATTTTAGGATTATTGAATTTTCTAAATCATAGACACACTATATCTGCCTAGTTGTTTAGGACTCCTTTAAGTTCTTTCATCAGTAACTTGTAGTTTTCAGCATATAGATCCCACATGTATTTTATTAGATTTATACTTAAGTTCTCCATGTTTTCTGGTGTCAAATTAAACAGTACATATTTTTCAAATTTTAATTTGTTCATTGGTAGTATATAGAAATACAGTGGACTATTTTATGTTGACCTTGTATCCTACATTCTTGCCAAACTTGCATATTAATTAAAATAACTGTTGTGTTGTGCTAGCAAAAACAAGGGTTCGGCGAGCCTGAGGGGGAGCCGGTGAAGGATGAAGAAAAGACAGACAAAAATAAGCTGGGTCTAGGTGGATCTTCTGTGTGTGACTGAGACCACAGAACAGATCCAGACTGCAAGCTGATGCTTTATTTTATAGTCAGAGTTAAACAAGGTAATTTACAATGTTCTGGTGAGTTTCACTTGTTTTGGTGGCACTTGCTGCACCTCCCATCACCCATTACCTACCCAGGAAAGATGTAGGGAGCAGTCACAAGATCAAGCTTAATTATGCTAAAAGGGCTGTGCCCTCTAAGTTGGGACTTGTTTGTGGCTTTGCCAGCAGGTCAGTCCAAGGCTTAACCCTATAATTGTTCCTTACAACTGGTATGTAGATTCCTTGGGTCTTTCTATATAGACAATTATGTCATTTATAAGAAGTTTTATTTTTTCCCTTGCTAATCGATATGCATATCCTCTGTGATGTTAAGACCCACTCTCTCGCCCCCAAGGCTAAATTTGGTAGGATCACAGGTGGGCGGGGATGGCTATCCAGAAGAAGGTCCAGGACAGAGAGAGTGGTTAGTGTGCAGGCATTTTATAGAGAAGTTCAACAAGGGTGGTGGGAGGGAACATAAACATATCAGGTGACCCTTCTGAGTGTTGTGAAGGGGAGGCAGTGGATATAGGCCGGAGGATGCTTACAGATTGCTGGCATTAAATCAAACATCCAAGTTTCTTTCCTGTGGTCTTCACCTCTGACATGTAGGATAGTTTGGAAACCTCCAGGTTTGTTTGTTTTTTAATATATTTTTATTGATTTCAGAGAGGAAGAAGAGGGACAGTGAGATAGAAACATCAGTGATGAGAGATAATCATTGATTGTCTGCCTCCTGCATGTACTGAGCATTGAGCCCACAACCTGGACATGTGCCCCTACAATGAGCTTCTGGTTCACAGGTCATTGCTCAGCCACTGAGTGACACTAACCAGGCATCCAGGTTTTTTAATAAATAAACTTGTATTTGAAAGAGACCACATTTGCAAAGTTGACCCAAAGCAATTATGATAGCTTCCTGAAAGGTAATGTGGGGCCAGTAATGTTAATTTGGTCAGCAAAAGGAGCCAGAAGAAATCAATGGGGATTTAGGAAGTCTCTTAGAATATCTTAGTAATTAAATAAAATCATACACTATTGTTTTATTTGTTGAATTTTTCTGGAGTATTTTCCTGTATTATTGGCCTACCTGCAGACAAAAGTTCCCTTCAAGGGACCACCTTGAGATATCAGTAGCCTAATACAATATGTGTGTCTCTCACATTGATGTTTCTCTCTCTGTCTCTCTCCACCTCACTTCCACTCTCTAAAAATCAATGGAATAATATCATTGGTTGAAGATTAACAACAACAAAAAGTCATAATTCCTTGATACCTTCTTTAATGGGACTTCCTGGGTGTTTACAACTTTAATAGTAAGTGGCAGATTCCCTGAGGTCTATTTAACATGGCCAATTGTAAGGGCATGGATTTAAGCTTTTGAACTGTTTACTCCCAACACTGTTGACACCAAATGTGTGTGTGTGTGGAGGGGATTCCCACACCACTTCACCAACTCTCCAACACCACCAGGACGTCCAGTGATTCAGTTCAGTTCTAACACTAACTACCCAGAGTTAGCCTTAGACCCTGCAGATCAAGGGCTCAGTCCCACAAGATTACCTCCACTTTAGACTCCAATCACAAGTCCTGGACCTGCTATAAATCTGACAGACCAGCTATAAATTAGAAGTTCCCACAACCCCTTTCTTGGGTTCAATAATTTGCCAGAAAAACTCATGGAACTCAGGAAAACAGTTTACTTAATATTACAGGACACTATAAAGGATGCAACTCAGGAACAGCCAAATGAAATGGATTCCTAAAGCCGGGTACTGAGTGTAGAACTCGGTGCTTCCATGCCCTCTGAATGTGCCACCTTCCCAGCACTTAGATGTGTCCACCAACTTGGAAGCTCTCAACCGCATCATTTAAAGGCTTTGTGGAAGTTTCATTAAAGAGACATGCTGGATGAAGTCATTGACCATGAGGAATTGAACTCAATCTGAAACCCCTCTCTCCTCCGTGTAAAGCAGGGTGTTGGACTGACAGTTGCAACTTTCTAATCATGCTTTAGTCTTTCTGACAACCAGCCCCTGTCCCGAAGCTATCAAAGGGCCCATCAACCATTGTTTCATTGAGACAAAAGAGGCTCCTATCAAACATGAAATTCCCGGGGTTTAGGAGTTCTGTGCCAGACATGGGATGAAGACCAAATATATACTGTATATGTTTCTTATATCGATATCATGGGGCTTAAACTAATTAAATGTTCATTAGATCAAGCATCCAACTTAAGATGGAGATGAGCAATTTCACTGGGGTCAAGTGGTAAAAGATAGGTGTTTGAATTCCAAGGACCTGGTGTCCAGAGATATTCCTAATAGTGAAGATTATTTTCTTTTTAAATTTTGAAGGGTTATCAGGCACCGGTGTGATCTGCTACTCAGCATCAATAAAATCCTATATAATGAAAAGGTAATATGGAAATTGACTGTCACGCACTTGCACAAGGTGGCCACCTTCATGTGGTCAAAAATGGCCACCACAAGATGGCTAGCAGAGGAGAGCAGTTAGGAGTGACCAGGTCAGAAGGGAAGGGCAGTTGTAGGCAACCAGGCCTGCAGGGGAGAATTGGGGGTGACCAGTCTTCAGGGAGGGCAGTTGGGGGTGACCAGGTCTGCATGAGAGGACAGTTAAAGGGACTAGACCTTCAGGGGTGGGCAGTTAGGGGCAACTAGGCCTTCAGGGGAAGGCAGTTGGGGGTGACCAGGCCTGCAAAGGAGGGCAGTTGCGAGTGACCAGGCCTGCTGAGGAGGACAGTTAAGGGCAACCAGGCTGGCAGGGGAGGATAGTTGGGGTGGGGGGGAACCAGGTCAGCAGGTGAGGGTAGTTGAGGGTGACCAGGCCTGTAGGGGATGGCCATTGGAGGGGACCAGATCTGCATGGAAGGGCAGTTGGGGGCAACCAGGCCAGCAAGGGAAGGCAGTTAGGGGCGAATAGGCTGGCAGGGGAGGGCAGTTAGGGGCAACTGGGCTGGCAGGGGAGCAGTTAGGTGTCAATCAGACTAGCAGGGGAGTGGTTATGGGTGACTAGGCTGGCAGGCAGAAGCAGTTAGGGGCAATCAGGCAAGCAGGCAGACCAATGGTTGGGAGCCAGCAGTCTCAGATTATGAGAGGGATTCCAACTGCTGGTTTAGGTCTAAGAGATTGGGCCTAAACCCACAGTTGGACATCCCCTGAGGGGTCCCAGGTTAGAGAGGGTGCAGTCTGTGCTGAGCAACAACCCCCCCCCCACCCAGTGCACGAAATTGGTGCACTGGGCCCTAGTACTCAATAAAATTAGTTGTTTTATGGAGACCAAAATAATACTATTGAAGGATATCAGTGTGCATCTCTAGGAACTGATCACAGCCAAAGGGCCTGCATTGGCAAGAGGTAGTGGTGGAGGTTGTTAAAGGGTTTTATTATAGACATAGGTTCAGTGAAGCTGTGGAAGGAGGATTTTGGGTATGTCAATGGGTGGCATGGTAGCTGGGAGACCCATAGAGTAATTAGGAATGGTGTTAAGACTGGGTAGAAATTGAATGACCTATTTGGAGTCAGAATTCAAGTGATTGGGGAGTCTAAATCCATGAATCTTCACCATGTTTTTGAATGCAATCATATTTTTATTTTTGTTATAACCACAATAATTTTAAGTTTCATATGGGATTGAATTTGGTGCATGCTATTATCCAAGACAGATTCACTTGTTGCTATTCTAATTAAGGGCCTCCTTAATGATAGCCTGGCCTGGTAATGACAGGAGGAGCTCCTTATATATCCCCTTGTTCTTTTTTTTTTTTTGATTTTTTTAAAATTAATTTTTATTAATTTTTTATACATATCTCCCCATTGCCCCCCTCCCTCCCAGGCATACCCCAACCCCCCAGTGTCTGTGATCATTGGTTATGCTTATATGCATGCATACAAGTCCTTTGATTGATCACTTATCTACCTCACTCCCCTTGTTCTTTTAATGTCCATGGAATCTGTAGTGATGTTTCTTTTAATCCTGATATTGGTAATTTTGTGTCTCTTCTCTTTTTTTTTCGTGATTATGATGGTTGAGGTTTATTAATTTTCTTTTTTAAAATAAATCTTTAATATTCAAATTATTACAATTGTTCCTCTTTTTTCCCCTCATAACTCCCCTCCACCCAATTCCCACCCAACCCTCTACCTTTATGCCCTACCCCACCCTGTCCTCATCCATAGGTGTACAATTTTTGTCCAGTCTCTTCCCGCACCCTACACATCCCTTTCCCCCTGAGAATTGTCAGTCCACCACCTATCAATGCCCCTGATTCTATTATATTCATCAGTTTATTCTGTTCATCACATTTTTTATTCACTTGATTTTTAGATTCACTTGTTGATAGATATGTATTTGTTGCTCATAATTTTTATCTTTACCTTTTACTTCTTTTTCTTCTTAAAGAATACCTTTCAGCATTTCATATAATACTGGTTTGGGGGTGATTAACTCCTTTAGGTTTTCTTATCTGTAAAGCTCTTTATCTGACCTTCAATTCTGAATAATAGCTTTGCTGGGTACAGTAATCGTGGTTGTAGGTTCTTGCTATTCATCACTTTGAATACTTCTTGCCACTCCCGTCTGGCCTGCATAGTTTCTGTTGAGAAATCAGCTGACAATTGTATGGGTGCTCCCTCGTAGGTAACTAACTTGCTGCTTTTAATATTCTCTCTTTGTCTTTTGCCCTTGGCATTTTAATTATGATGTGACTTGGTGTGGTCCTCTTTGGATTCCTTTTGTTTGGGGTTCTGAGTGCTTCCTGGACTTGTAAGTCTATTTTTTTCACCAGGTGGGGTAAGTTTTCAGTCATTATTTCTTCAGATAGCTTTTCACTATCTTGTTCTCTCTTCTGGAATACCTATAATTTGGATTTTGGTACACTTGAAGTTGTCCCATAGGCTCCTTATACTATCTTCATATTTTTGGATTCTTTTTGCTTTTGCTTTCCGATTGGGTGTTTTTGCTTCTTTGTATTTCAAATCTTTGACTTGATTCTTGCTAGTCTCTAGTTTGATGTTGGATCTCTATATTATTATTTATTTATGTATTCTTTAAATATATTTTATTGATTTTTTACAGAGAGGAAGGGAGAGGGATAAAGAGTTAGAAACATCCATGAGAGACATCGATCAGCTGCCTCCTGCATGCCCCCTACTGGGGATGTGCCCGCAACCAGGATACATGCCCTTGACCAGAATCGAACCTGGGACCTTTCAGTCTGCAGGCCGACGCTCTATCCACTGAGCCAAACTGGTTTCGGCTATATTATTTTTTATTTCAGTCAGTGTATGTTTAATTTCTAGTTTGTACTTCTTCATATCCTTGAGGGTCTCACTAAATTTATTGGCCTTTCCTAGAAAATTCTAGAAAAACCTTATAACTGTGATTTTGAACTGTATATTCAGTTATTTGCTTTCCTCCATTTCTTTCATTTGTGATCTGTTTCTTTGTCTTTGTATTTTGGCTGCTTCTCTGAGTTGATAGAGTGGCTTTGTGTGCTAGGTATCCTATAGGATCCAGTGACTCAGTCTCCCCACTTACCTGAGTTGGACACTCTTGATGCACCCCTCTGTGGCCTGCGTGCACAGTCTTGTTGTAGTTAAACCTTGATTGTTGTTGGTATTACTGGGGGGAATTGACCTCCAGGCCAATTGGGTGTGAGGATCAGCTATGTCTATGCTGGGAGAACTTCTGTGTTGGAGACACCCTGTGAGACAAGACTTGCTTCAGTGAACTTTGGTGCTCACTTAGTCTGCCCCCCTGAGTGTGTCCCTTATGGATCTGAGAAATTGTAATCTGGATGGTCCCTCTCTGACCGCTGGGTACACTGGCTGTTGGATCTCCAATGAGGTGCTAATTTAGCCTCTTCTTAAGGCCACCCAGCAAGGGCTTTGGAGAGATCTGCAGATTTCTCTTCTTTGTTTGTGTTTTGGAGGTGCCCAGATGAGGCCCAGCTGTGAAGCAATGCAAGCTACTGTGGGAATTTGGGCCTTCTTTTGGATGTTCTGGGTCTCTCTGACTCAGTTTTAGTTTGTTAGGTAAGTTTAAAATTCAAAGGACCAGACCATTCATATGCCAAAGCCTCTGTGTTCAGCTTGGATTGGGCTGAGTCTCAGGGCAGAGCAAACAGCAATGGCTTCCCATCAGCCCTGTCCTAAGAGGCTCCTGGTTCTCAGTGTCTCTCAGTAATTGCTACAAGCACCTCTGAGAGAAAGCCATCCTTGAGTTTTGCCCACTGCCTAACAGTCCAGTTTTTCCCTGTATGAGTCTGGGTTCCCAGAGTTTCACCTGGAACTGGAGTTCAGAGCAGTTGGGTGCTTTTATCTTCCTCTCAATTGAGAAAGCCAGCTGCATACTTACTTGCCAGCCTCCGTACCTCAGCCTTCCACAGCTCCTGTAAGGCTCAGTGTGCTTTTCTCTTTCCTTCTAGTTGTAGCATTTCTACTCACCCAGCCTTGCTGTGGTTCTGGAATATATTTTTATTGATTTCAGAGAGGAAGGAAGAGGGAGAGAAAGATAGACACATCAATGATGAGAGAGAATCATTGATTGGCTGCTTCCTGCATGCCCCACACTGGAGATCGAGCCCGCAACCCGGGCATGTGCCCTGACCAGGAATTGAACTGTGACCTTCTTATTCATAGATCAATGTTCAACCACTGAACCACACTGGCTGGGCTTGTCTCTCCTTAGAATATGGTCTCTTTTGGTAAATATTCTATGCATACTTAGAAAAAATATACTGTATATCCTGCTGTTGTTGGGTAGTCTATAAATATCAGATCAATTAGGTCAAGTTTATTGATAATGTGAAGATAGTCTAAAGACTTATTAATTTTTGGTCTACTTGTCCTATAAATTGCTGAGAGAGGAGCACTTAAGTTACCAGATGTAATTGTGGATTTGTCTTTTTTTTAAATTCTATCTGTTTTTGCTTCAAGTACTTTGGAACTCAGTTGTTAAATATATAAATATTAAAGATCAAATGACTTTTTAATATTTTTAAATAAGTTTTTATTGGTTTTAGAGAGAGAGGAGAGTAGAGGGAGAGAGAAGCATTGATTGGTTGCCTCCCATATGCCACCCCAACTCAGGATCAAACTCATAACCTGGGCATGTGCCCTGGCCAGGAATCAAACCTGGGACCTCTTGATGCCTGGGATAATGCTCAATCAATTGAGCCATATGGGCCAGGGCTGACCTTCTAATTTTTATCATTATATAAGGTTCCTAGTAATATTTCTCTTTTTGAAGTCTACATAACCTGATACTGATATTAGTATTTATATAGTCATTCCTTTTTCTTTATTATTAGTGTTTGCATGGCATATAATTTTCCATCTTTTAAAATTTTATCTTATCTTGATCTTTTTTTTTTTTTATATAGCCATTTTCAGGGACCTTAATGACTTCAGTGTCTTTAAGGCTCATAACATGGCTTTACTATTGCCAGCTTTCTCTAAATTTCTGCAGAACACATTCAGGTAAGCAGACTTATTGGCTGGCTTCTTATCTTGATCTTAATATTTAGTGGATTTCTTGTGGACAACCAATAGTTAGGATTTTTTTCCCCCATCCATTCTACACATCTTTATTTGGTATATTTTAACCATTTATATTTAATGTAATTATTGATATGGTTGGATTTAGTTCTTTCATTTTCTTTTTCTTTTTAAATAATATTTTATTGATTTTTTTACAGAGAGGAAGGGAGAGAGATAGAAAGTCAGAAACATCAATGAGAGACATCGATCAGCCACCTCCTGCACGCCCCACAGTGGAGATGTGCCCACAAGCAAGGTACATGCCCCCAACCAGAATCGAACCTGGGACCTTTCAGTCCGCAGGCCGATGCTCTATCCACTGAGCCAAACCGGTCTCGGCAGTATTCATTTTCTATTTATCTCCTCTAACTTTTGTTCCTCTGTATTCTCTGTTTTCTTTAATTTTTTTATGTTTTAATTTTGCTTGAGTAAATAATTTTGAATGATTCAGAAGTTTATTACATTATTATTTTGCATTTATATAAATTACTTTTATATGTAATTTTTTTCTCAGAAGAGATACAGAGTTCTGTGAATATATCCTATCTAATAAAGAGGTAATATACAAATTGACCATTACTCCAACACACAGGATGGCTGCCCCCATGTAGTCAAATGTGGCCACCACAAGATGGCTAGCAGGGGAGGGCAGTGGGGGGTGACCAGGCCTGCAGGGGAGGTAGGGCATTTGGGGGAGACCTGGCCTGCAGGGGAGGGCAGTTAAGGGTGACCAGGCTGGTAGGGGAGGGCAGTTAGGGGTGACCAGACCAGCAAGAGAGGGCAGGTAGGGGCAAACAGGCTGACAGGGAAGCAGTTAGGCATCAATCACGCTGGCAGGGGAGTAGTTAGAGGGTGATCATGCTGGCAGGCAGAAGCAATTAAGGGCAATTAGGCAGGCAGGCAGGCAGGCAAATGGTTGGGAGCAAGCATTCCCAGATTGTGAGAGGGATGTCCCCCAAGGGGTCCCAGATTGGAGAGGGTGTAGGCTGGTCTTAGGGACACCCCCCCCAGTGCTCAAATTTCATTCACCAGGCCTCTAGTGTGTGTGTGTGTGTGTGTGTGTGTGTGTGTGTGTGTGTATTATTTCAAAGAGGAAGGGAGAGTGAAAGATAAAAAACAAACAAACCAATGATGTGAGAGAATAATTGATTGGCTGCCTCCTGCATGCCCCCTACTGGAGACCAAGCCCGAAATCCGGTCATGTACCCTTGACAGGAATCAACCTGGGACACTTCAGTGCACAGACCATTGCTCTATCCACTAAGCCAAAGCAGTGAGGGCTATATAATTATTTTTTATGTAATTTCATACATTCTAATTTATATGTGTATATAAATTACTCAGGAATTATAATTATAAAGTTAAATGTTACTTTAACATTTTATTTTATTACTAGAGGCTCAGTGCATAAAATTCATGCACAGGTAGGGTCCCTAGGCCTTGCTGGTGATCAGGGCCAATCAGGTTTGCCACCTCCTCACCTCCCCACCTCCCGACCTCCTCCTTCCCTTGTTCCCTCAGCACCCCGCCTCTGCCACTGGTCACCTGCCATGCTCCGCGCTGTCCCTGGTGGTCAGCACACATTATAGCAAGCAATCGAACTCCCGAGGGGACACTTTGCATATTAGCCTTTTCTATATAACTAGAGGCCCAGGGCATGAAATTAGTGCATGGTGGGGGGAGGGTGTCCCTCAGCCTAGCCTGCATTCTCTTCAATCTGGGACCCATTGAGGGATGTCTGACTGCCCGTTTAGGCCCAATCTTACTGGGATCAGGTCTAAATAGGAAGTTGGACATCCCTCTCACAATCCAAGACTGCTGACTCCCAACCGCTCGCCTGCCTGCCTGCCTGATTGCCCCTTACTGCTTCTGCCTGCCAGCCTGATTACCCCCTAACTATTCACCTGCCAGCCTGATTGATGCCTAACTGTTTCCCTGCCAGCCTGTTTGCCCCTATCTGCCCTCTCCTGCAGGTCTGGTCACCTCTAACTGCCCTCCCCTGCAGGCCTGAGTCCCCTCCAATTGGCCTTCCCTGCAGGCCTGGTGTCCCACAATTTCTTTCCTCTAAAGCCTGGTCACCTCTAACTCCCCTCCCCTGCAGGCTTGATCACCTCTAACTGGCCTTCTTGCAGGTCTGGTCTGTCTAAACTGCCCTCCCCTGCTGGCCATCTTGTGGTGGCCATCTTGCATCCATATGGGGATAGGATCTTTGACCACATGGGGGCAGCCATCTTATGTGTTGGAGTGATGGTCAATTTGCATATTACCCTTTTATTAGATAGGATAGAAGCCTGATGCACTAGTGGGGTCCAGCTGGTTTGCACTAAAGGGTGTCCCAGATCAGAGTGCGCATTCTTTTGGGGTGTGGGTCAGCCTGGGCAAGGGGCCTGTCGTGGTTTGTAGGCCGGCCATGTCCACTCCCTCATGACCCAAATGGAGGCCCTAGTATCTGGGATTTATTTATCTTCTATAATTGAAACTTTTCTATATCCTTGAGCAGAGGCCAAGTCAGGCCAAGGCTGTGGAAGCTTGGCTTCCTCCATCACTGGGGGCAACTCAAGCCTCCTGCTCTCTCCAGCTCCGTAGCTGCCCCCATTTTTGTTGGGATTTATTTATCTTCTATAATTGAAACTTTGTGGCCTTGAGTGGATCTGGTCAGAGTGTGTGGGAAGTTTGGCTTCCTCCAATGCCAGGGAAACCCAAGCCTCTTGCTCACTCCATGGCTGCAGCCATTTTTATTGGGATTTATTTATCTTCTATAATTGAATCTTTGTACCCTTGAGCAGAGGGCAGGGCAGGCAGAAAACTTGTCTTCCTCCATTGCCGGGAAAACCCAAGCCTCCTGCTCGCTCTGTGGTCACAACCATCTTTGTTGGGTTAATTTGCATACTCGCTCCTGATTGGAGATATAGTCAATTTGCATATTACTCTTTTATTAGA
Organism: Lasiurus cinereus; assembly: GCA_011751065.1. NCBI lineage: Eukaryota > Metazoa > Chordata > Mammalia > Chiroptera > Vespertilionidae > Lasiurus > Lasiurus cinereus. The sequence continues at coordinate 132,118 of JAAGEH010000384.1, forward strand.
TAGGATTATAATACTTAACATGAGACCTACCCTCTTAGCAATATGTACAATGTTGACTATATGTACAATGTTGCACAGATTTCTGGAACTTATTGATTTTGTTTAACTTAAACCCGTGGTTGGAAAACTGTGGCTCACAAGCCATATGTGGCTCTTTGGCTCCTTGAGTTTTTAGAAAAGGCCAGCTTAGGAGTACCCTAATTAAGTTAATATCAATGTACCTACCTATATAGTTTAAGTTTAAAAAATTTGGCTCTCAAAAGAAATTTCAATCATTGTACTATTGATATTTGGCTTTGTTAACGGAGTTTGCCAACCACTGTCTTAAACTTTATGCCCATATTAAAAATTTTCCATTACTCCCTCTCCCCAGCCCCTAATAACCACCATTTTACTTTGTATTTTTATGATTTATATGAATCCACCTCATATAGGTAGACTCATATTGTATTTACTTTTTGTGACTTGCATATTTCACTGAGCATAATGTCCTCAAGGTTCATTCAGTTATAGCATATTACAGGATTTTCTTATTTTTAAAGGCTGAATAATATTTCATTTTATGATACTTTTTTTTTTTTTTTACCAACTGATCTATCAATGGACATTTGGGTTGCTTCCACCTCTTGGCTAGTGAAAATAGTGTTGCTAGAAACATGATGTTTAAATACCTCCTTCAGACCCTACTTTGAATTATTTTGGATACACACCCAGCAGTGTGATTGCTAGATGTTATAGTAATAATAATAAGGATAGAATACAAATATAAAATAAGAAATTGGGTGTGACATATTAGAGAGTAGAATGAAGTGTGAACGCCCTTAAAAGAGATGTGCATATAAGAGATAAAAAAGTTTGTACCCCACATGTAAAGACCAGATAACAGAACACCTGGGACCCGCTGATAGGACACACTGAAGACACACTGAAGATGTCTGCTTGAGCACATAAAAGAGAGCAAGCTCCAAAGGAGATTAGAGCCGCTTGTCTGCTCCTCCACAGACGGTCGCTCTCCGCTCCCCTTCCTGCATCCTGCCTGAGCTCTGCGCTCTGCCGTGGACCCTGGGTCCGAACCGTGAGCCACAAGCCGAGGCCTCTACAAGACGCCGAGCAGCAGCTGCAACGTCCAACGTCCAGTGTGTGTGTCCGTCAGCGTGGATCTCCGGGTGGCCTGCCCAGGTCTGGAAACCACCAGGACTCTGTGTGTGATTCGTGCATTGCCTGTCTGTCTCCTGTGTAATTTATGCTCGGCCAATATTTAATAAGTGCCTTGAGTCATCCGTGTAAGTCCATTCTATTGGCAGAGGATACTCTTGGCCACCTGTGCTTGCGTCCTTAGATAAATTCTGGGACAGCCCTCACTGGTTTGGCTTAGTGGATAGAGCGTCGGCCTGTGGACTGAAAGGACCCGGGTTCGATTCCTGTCAGGGGCATGTACCTTGGTGGCGGGCACATCTCCAGCAGGGAGTGTGCAGGAGGCAGCTGATCGATGTCTCTCTCTCATCGATGTTTCTGACTCTCTATCCCTCTCCCTTCCTCTCTGTAAAACATCAATAAAATATATTTAAAAAAAAAATTCTGGGACAAACTGGCGTAGTCGGCAGGATTGAATTAAAATTGAAAATTAAGGGAAGAGTGTATCCAAATTTACCAAAAAAAATTTTTTTCTAAATTACTCCGAGCACAGCGGAGAACTAATTGGCGTAAGAGAGAAAAGGGGAAGTTCTAGCCCAATCTGAAGTCAAGTGCTGAGCCTGCTAAGAGCAGATAAGCCGTTCACCTAAAACCGAAAGTAACTAGTTTGGAGAACCGATCCGTGTCACTTCCAAAAAAACCCTGAGCTTGCTACAAACTAAAGGTCCTCCACCGTGAGGGCACGCCCAGGAGAGGCTGACTCCCGAAGGCAAGGCCGGAGGGTCCTAGCAGTTTCTCTGCCCAAGCGGAGCCGAGCAGGCGGATTATACCTGCCGACTGTTTACGCAAGCAGGGGGCTGTGCAGGCAGCCAAGAGGAAGAAGGACACGCGAAAGGGGAAACTAGGCTTGAGAAATCGGTGGAGGGACCCGAGTTGGCGGATTATACCAACCGGCAGCTTACGTAGGCAGCACAACCGTGGCATAAACGGGATGGAGGAGTTGCGGCTGGAAGGATAACTCTCTTGTTTCAAATTAAACAAGAAAGAGAAAAGAAAATAAGAAAAATATTTTATGAATGAATGGCAGAGGATAAATTGAAAAACAGGATCCTGAATGCTATAAGAAAGGCTCACACATATCTCTTTCTTTGCAATCTATACCTGACTGTAGTCCAGAGGGAACCCTCCCCTTGTGCCATCTATCCCTTTGGGAGAGCAGGTCCTAAAATAACAAATTGTCCGGACTGCCTTCAAGGCAAAATAAGGAGGATAAAAATGGAGAAACTCAGAAGCTTCTGGCAAAGGTTAAGGAGGACTAACAAAACGCCTGCTAATATACCAGCTGAAAGCAAGTGGCGTACTTTAGAGGATAGTCTTAGAGAAAAATGTAAGGTAGGGTATACACCCAGGTTAGGACAAGTAGTGACTAATAATCCAGACACTCTGATACCAGTAATTAAAAGAGCACAACCAGAGGAAGTAATACCCATACTACTACACACAATTTATAACCTACAGGAAGACAATGATAAGGGCAAAAGATTAGCACTAAAGGTGGTAGGACAGTATCAGAGCAAGCCAGCCATAGTAAGAAAAAAGTTGATAAAGGAAGGAACAGAAGAAGATGGAGAGACCATAGAATTCACCTCATTCACAAGACAGGAAATAAATGAACTTAGAGGTTTATTAGTAAAGGGAGAACGAACAGATATTGATTGGATACTGCATCTATATGAAAAGGGAGGACACACCCTCATGGTCAGTGCAGATGAATTAGGACTGTTAGGGTCGAAACGGAAGACTCCAAGAGACGTTCTCATGCAAACAGCAAGGGGTTTATTGCAGACCAAGCATGCTGGGGCTCACAACATACTCCAGAAGCAGAGCAGAGGCTCAACCTGAGGCCCAGATGGCTTCAATCGATCGGATTGCCGTTTTATGAGGAGATCACTCTGTCCCCCTTGGAACCTGGGACGGAGACTAGAGTGTCCTCTCTGGGGTGTCCAGCCCTGTCCACTCGGCCAGGGTATCTCGCTGGGGCCTCCAAATGTAATGGGGCGACCCGAGACAGACGACTACCAGACAGCCAATTAGAAAATTTAGGAAGCCTTCATTACGAACTCGAGTCGAACTCGGGTCCGGGCTCCCGGTCCCACTGACACAGCAGGGAAGCACGAGAGCCCCGAACCTCTGCAGCAAGTGCCTTTTATCCTCAGCGCAGGAGGACTTGGCAAATTTTAATTGGCTAAGCATTACTAAATTTCATATACTGACTCTTTGTCTAAGCTTTTTGGTTATGCAAGTAAGCAGTCTAAATAACGGTTGTCCTTGCAGGAGTTGTTTGTCAAACTTTATGGCTTCTCAAGGCCGGGGGTGCCTTCAGGCACCTGGTGTTCTGAAACCCCCCTGTTCCTTCTGCCTCCAGGCCTGAGGGCACCCTGACCCTGATTCATTCTTTATGGGGAAATGCAGTCTGGTCCTTGCCCCTCCACATTCCCTACTGGTCTTATAGGGGAATCAAATCCTTGATTCTGACTGTTCCCACTCCCCGTTTGCTATGGGTTGGTCACAACAGGACAAGTAATAGATGCAATAGAACATCCAAAATTAAGAGAGCAATTACAAAAGGATATAGATGAACAGGGAAAACAGGCACTGGTGTCTATATGGCACTGGGTGTCAAAGGCCTGGAAAAGTGTTTTTCCCCATATAGATTTTTCCTCCTCACAATTTTCAAAACCATGGAATAAAATAGGCCAACTCCAACATCAATTGAGGAAATTAACTATTCTCAATGGAATATATCAAGATGAAAATCCCTGGGAAGCCACTAATGTGGAGGGCATCATAAGATGCCTAATAAAAAATGTACCCGAGGGATATAAAATACAGATGCAAAATTTATTAGCTGGATCAAGAACCCCAAATGAGATTAAGGAAAAAATTACTCTCCACCAGGACATGATTACTGATAAAAAATTCACCTTTGCAGCAAAAAAAAAAAGGATGAAACCCCCTTGCAAAGGGAAACACAAAACTACTTTTTTACAAAAAAAGGAAGAGAAATAAGAGGTCCTCAAAACATGTAAAGAAGTAATAACAACTCACAGAATAGAGGAGGAATTTAGGGACAATCAAGACATACTTAGCACAACAAAAGGAGTATTGGAGAACTAGTAATCCTTTCTTTAAGAAAGGGTTTCAAAAAAAAAAAAACCAGGGGGGGGGGGAAAGAAAAAAAAAACTCAAATAAAAACCCCTTCACAACGTACTCACAGAGCAATGATCTGTTTCAACCCAAAAATAATCCATTCAGGCAGCAGGAAAACTACCAAGGCCCCACCCCCAATGGAAGGGCAATTAAGGGGGGCTTGAGGAGAAATTAACCTTTCTTACTCTAGCGGATGAATTCTATAAGGAAAATGATAATAGACCATATATTACCTTAAATATAAAACCCAGAGATGGTCTAATTTTACCTAAAACATTCTTAATAGATACTGGATCCCAAATCTCTTTAATGACAATAGACAATATACCTATAAAACATTATGAAAACACAATATCCATTGGAGGAAATACGATTAAAGCAAGACCAATGGACTGTAAAATACTATATAGAAACAGACAAATCAAGGTTGCATTTTATACGGCCCCTAATGTAACCAATTTAATAGGAATGGATATTATACCTATAATATATAACTCACATATTAAATCATTATCTCTTACTAAATATACAACAAACTTAGCAGCAGTACAAATTCCCCCTGTGATCCTACCTACACCAACACAGGCATCATTTACACCACAATACCCACTAAAGGGAGGACACCAAGACATCACTAAAGCTATACAGAAACTTTTAGATGAGGACATCTTAGAACTAGGGAGATCACATATCTATAACAGTGCAGTTTGGTCAATAAAAAAACTAATAGAACATACAGAATCACAATTGACTATAGAAATCTCAATAAAGTCTCACTCTTAGTTAAAGAAATCTTGTCAAATACATCAGAAGTAATTAATATAATACAAGGGGATGCACCCAAATTTATGGCAGCTATTGATTTATCTGACATGTTCTTTGCAATCCCTCTAGATGAAGCATCCAGACAATATACAACCTTTGCCTGCCAAGGCAAGCAAGACCAATTCAAGAGATTACCACAGGGCTACAAAAATTCTCCCACCATAGCACACAACATTCTAGCAATATACATTGGCCCAAAACAATATGAATTTAAGGTTATACAATATATAGATGACATCCTTCTCTATAACAATAATCTACATATATTACAGAAGGATTTAGACAAATTAAAACACTAAGATCACAAGGATGGACAATTAACCCTGATAAAATACTAGACCCAGGAATGTCAGTAATCTTTTTAGGAATACATTGAGATTCCAAGGGCAGAACAGTACTAGATAGAGTAATTAACAAATTAGATTCACTCAAAAGTCCCAGATCAAAGAAAGAAGCACAACAGGTTATGGGATTATTTATGTTTTAAAAACAACATATACCATACCTGTCAGACATAACAAAACCCATATATACAGTAATAACAAAAGCAACAAACTTCCAATGGAATAAATAGAGGAAGAAGCCTTTCAACAATTAAAACACTATATCCATTTTCTTTTTTCCAACTACAAAATACACAACAAAGTGACAAAGTAGTTCTGGATATTGCTTTTATAGCAAGACATAGTAATTGGGGACTATATAAAAAAGGGAAAGATGACCATAAGTTGATGCCAATGGAATTCTGGCCCAAGAAATTTCCACATTTTCATATTTTGAGAAACTGATTTGGACCCTATATGCAGCACTGCTATATATAAAACCTTTGAAATGACAACAGCCAATCACAGTCAGTAGCACCCTGCCTCTCAGGGCATGGTTAAATGTGTCAGCGGAAGAATTGGCAGGTAGCCAAATTGAAGAAAAGGTACTCGCATGGAAGTGGCATATAAACATGCGCAGTACCAGCGGCACCGGAGGACCAGCCCTCCTCACCTAGGAGGTACTCAAACTTGAGGTGGAGCCACCCACCCGTGCCAACAAGTTTGAACCTATAGCAACACCTATAGGCGTACAGGGACCAAAATCTACCCCTGTCTTGAAAAATGCCTGGTTTACAGACAGATGAGCCTCCGTATCCGGTGACCGCAATATCTAGAGGGCAGCAGCGACACACACAACAAGCTCTGATCGTGTCTGGTGAGTCTAACTCTGCACAACATGCAGAACTTATAGCTACATACCTAGCTATACAGGAAGCAGTGCAAACACAGAAATTCAAAAAAATATATATATATACAAACTCTTGGGTAGTATTTAATGGCATTATATTATGGCCAGGAAAATGGAAGCAAAATAATTAGCATATTTTAATGATAAAGATTTATGGTCCAGATACTATTGGGAGGAAATAAATACTTTATCACAACAGATAAAAATATATGTAACATATGTCAATGCACATGTAAGTGACAGCTCTAAAACAACACTATACAACAAAATAGTAGATCAATTAGCAAAGGAACTAACACTGGAAAATAACCTCACTATCACTGATAAATGCAAGTTTCTAACAATAACATTAGCATTAAAAAATGAAGATAACAACTCCTATTCATTACCACCAATCCCACCAATTAAATTAAAAAAGAAAAATGAGAAATACAAAATACAATCTCTAGGATTAAAAATAAAATTGACCATACCATTTCTCACACAAATACATCAAACACTAGGACAGATAGGACAATCAACACTTATAAATTGGTTTATAAAAATAACATAAAAGCCCCGATCAGACATGTTAAATCAACCTTAAACACATGCATTACATGCAGAGGAACACAGATGTTCTGTACATTACAACCAAGCATTATATATAGAGGTTGTTACAATGAAACAACATGTTTAAGAACTTTACATTTCTCACCAGTTTTCTCATATGGAATATCTAAATCAAAACCACAAATTTTAGACCTCTACAGATTAATAATTCTATTAGACTCATTTTCCAACCCCAATTCCAAAGAACAACCATATACTTCTCTCCACGAGCTTTCTTAGTATTCATCCCTAATTAAGGACTGTGGAAGCATAGATCCTCCACTCCAGATCAGAAATACACCATTTCCTCAAAAATTTAGACCAAAAAAAAAAAAAAATTAGACAACATTCAGGAAGAAAACTTTTACAGCTATACGTAGCATCTTTTGCATTAGCATCAGTAGCAGCGTCAGTATCAATTGCAAACTCAATAAAAATTAAACAACTCACAAATGACTTAAACACATACTTTCAAAATCAAAAAGAATTTGAAATTAGAACCCTGGAATTACTGCCTAAATCATTTGACAGTGCCTACCAATTGGCAGCACAAATCCAACAACAGGTTATGCTTCTATCTGAAGCAATAAAACAACAAGAATCACAAATGCATACATTACATCAGGATATTGAAGACATCAATTATAGATTCCAAAAGTTTCAATTTAGACAGCAATGCCAGCTAATACAAAATTCTCTAACACAGGCACAAAGGGACTTGTTATCCCTAATTGTCATAGGACAAGGACTGAACCCTCTATGGAGCGATACCCTTGCAGTTATAGATTTTACAAAACCAATTGGATGTACATACTCAGATTGTGAAATTTCAATCCTCACTGCAGTTGGAGGCGAAAACCTAGTTGCCTACCCAAATTTACACATACCAATCCACCTGAATAATGGAGAATATGCGATGGCAACAGAGGAAACTTTATACGTGGAACCTTATTTTTTCCTAAAATCAAAACTCATCCAATTTACACCAAATATCTTTGTTGCATTCCAACCACTGGATGCAGACACTTTCCCAATGACACTTATCCCAACACATAAACCCTTAATGTACAATATAGAAAGACATAACTTCATTGCATGCTTTACTAATATTTCTAACCACACAACCACAAGCGACATTCCTTATTCCTTTCTAAATACATGCAAACTTATTACTAATACTATGAATGTTACTTATTCTGAGAAAATCCATTATTCCTGTTATGATACCACTACCCCTTTACACTTCTCACCTTCTATACCATTGATACAATGTTTATAGGAAAAGCATTACTCTGCACCCCCTTCCTTTAACGAATCTCTTTCAAAGCTTAGTTCTTTAGAACCCCTTGTCAAGCAAACTTTACAGACCCTGAAATCCCAGACTGAACAACTACACCACCTTGTCTACGTTCCGAACGCCGGGACCCTCTCAACGCGAGCAGATTTGAAAAACTTCACCAGAACTGCAAGACATCAGACACTCTTCTTTCCCTATGGAGAACCGTTCCCTGCACCCCGGACTGGAACTTTCTGAACCCCATCGCATGGATACAGCATGGACTCTCTACATTTGAACCTACATGGACTCTTATTAAGGAAATATTATTTGCATTGGCTATTATTTTTCTCTTGTGTGTGTTTGTTAAGGTAGCTAAATTTACTATATGCCTTATCCCTAATAAAATAAAAAATACTTGATTCCCTTGGGCTAAACCCTTCAGGAATCACCGGGTGGAATGTTATAGAAATAATAATAAGGATAGAATACAAATATAAAATAAGAAATTGGGTGTGACATATTAGAGAGTAGAATGAAGTGTGAACGCCCTTAAAAGAGATGTGCATATAAGAGATAAAAAAGTTTGTACCCCACATGTAAAGACCAGATAACAGAACACCTGGGACCCGCTGATAAGACACACTGAAGATGTCTGCTTGAGCACATAAAAGAGAGCAAGCTCCAAAGGAGATTAGAGCCACTTGTCTGCTCCTCCACAGACTGTCGCTCTGCGCTCCCCTTCCTGCATCCTGCCTGAACTCTGAGCTCTGCCGTGGACCCTGGGTCCGAACCGTGAGCCACAAGCCGAGGCCTCTACAAGACGCCGAGCTGCAGCTGCAACGTCCAACGTCCAGTGTGTGTGTGTGTCAGCGCGGATCTCCGGGTGGCCTGCCGAGGTCTGGAAACCACCAGGACTCTGTGTGTGATTCGTGCATTGCCTGTCTGTCTCCTGTGTAATTTAAGCTCGGCCAATATTTAATAAGTGCCTTGAGTCATCCGTATAAGTCCATTCTATTGGCAGAGGATACTCTTGGCCACCTGTGCTTGCGTCCTTAGATAAATTCTGGGACACTAGATCATATAATAGTTCTACTTTTAATTTTTTTTGAGAGATCTCCATATTGTTTTCTATACTAGTTGCTCCAATTTGAATCCCACCAACACTGTGCAAGGGTTCCGATTTCCCCATAAGCTCACTAATGCTTGTTTTTATTTTTATAACAGCCATCCTGACAAGTGTGAAGTAATACTTTATTGTGGCTTTGATTTGCATTTCCCTGATGATTAGTGATATTGAGCATTTTTCATATACATTTTAGCCACTTGTTTATCTTTGGAGAAATGTCTATTCAAGACTTTACCTCATTTTTAAAAATCGGGTTATTTGATTTTTTATTATTGAGTTGGAAGGATTTCTTATATAATTTGTAGGTGAAATAGTTATCAAATATGATTTAGAAATATTTTCTCCAATTCTGTGTGTTGCCTTTTTACTGATTGCTTCCTTTGCTGTGCAGAAGCTTTTTAGTTTTATATAGTCCCACTTGTTTATTTTTGTTTTTGATTACTGAATACCCAATGTCACTTCTGTATTATTCTTTTCTTTATTAATGTATTACATGTGTACATATCTTCCCATTGCCTCCACCCACTCCCATGTATCCCCTAATTCCCCAGTGTCTTGTATCCCTTGGTTATGCTTATATGCATGCATACAAGTCCTTGTGTGGATCTCTTATTTCGGAGACCAAATATTGTTCTCACTAAATGGATGTTGGCAGGAGGCCAGAAGGCTGGCCAACCTTAATTGCTCTGAAAGGTCAGAGCTGATTACTCATTGTTTAGTTGAAACTATCTGTTTGTATCATGTTAATTTCTGTTTTTGTTATTTCCTGCCTTAAGGCTAGGGGTGTGTCCCAAAGCCTTAATAAAAGGGAGAAAAAGGCCAGAGCAAATGGTAGTCCTTTCCACTAGAGGAAGGCTCCCGCCTGGCCCCCCAATATCGCCAAATTAATATTTTCTAGTCTCTCATTTCGTTTGCGTGCGGCCTCCTTCAGAACCCGAACCCTGTACCGGGAACCCTGAACCACGCGGGACGTGGAAAGAGGTTCCCACACTCTTATCTACCCCACCTCGCTCTAACCTTCCTGCTGTAATTTCACAGTCTGTTTGATGCTTTACTGCTTCTGTATCTATCTTTTTGTTCATCAGTTTATAATGTTCTTTATTATCCATAAATGAGTGAGATCATGTGGTATTTTCCTTTCTTTGACTGGCTTATTTCACTTAGCATAATGCTCTCCAGTTCCATCCAGGTTAATGCAAATGGTAAGAATTCCTTCTTTATTATGGCAGCATAGTATTCCATTGTGTAGATGTAGCATAGTTTTCTGATCCACTCATCTGTTGATGGGCACCTAGGCTGTTTCCAAATCTTAGCTATTGTAAATTGTGCTGCTATGGACATAGAGGTGCACATATTTTTTCTGATTGGTGTTTTTAGTTTCTTAGGATATATTCCTAGGAGTGGGATTACTGGATCTAATGGGAGTTCCAGTTTTAGTGTGTTTTTTTAAATTAATTAATTTATTATTATTCAGATTATTACATTTGTCTCTCTTTTTCCCCCTCCATAACTCCCCTCCACCCCGCTCCCACCCCTCCCTCTACCCTTACCTTCCCCCACAATTGATGAGTCCATAGGTGTATGATTTTTGTCCAGTCACTCCCTTTACCTCCTCCCCCTTTCCCCCTGAGAATTATCAGTCCACTCCCTTTCTGTGCTCCTGATTCTAGTATATTCACCAGTTTATTCTGTTGATCAAATTTTTAGTTCACTTAATTTTTATTCACTTGTTGATAGATATGTATTTGTTGTTCATAATTTTTTGGCTTTTACCTTTTTCTTCTTCCTCTTCTAAAAGAGTACCTTTCAGCATTTCATATAATACTGGTTTGGTGTTGATGAACTCCTTTAGCTTTTTCTTTATCTGTGAAGCTCTTTATCTGCCCTACAATTCTGAATGTTAGCTTTGCTGGATAGAGTATTTTTGGTTGTAGGTTCTTGCTATTCATCACGTTGAATATTTTTTGCCACTCCCATCTGGCCTGCATAATTTCGGTTGAGAAATCAGCTGACAGTTGTATGGGTGCTCCCTTGTAGGTAATTAATTGTTTTTTTCTCTTGCTGCTTTTAATATTGTCTCTTTGTCTTTTGCTCTTGGTATTTTAATGATGATGTGTCTTGGTGTACTCCTCTTTGGATTCCTTTTATATGGGGTTCTGTGTGCTTCCTGGACGTGTAAGTCTATTTCTTTTACCAGATGTGGGAAGTTTTCAGTCATTATTTCTTTAAATAGGTTTTCAGTATCTTGCTCTCTCTCTTCTGGCACCCCCACAATTCTGATGTTGGTACGCTTGAAGCTGTTCAGAGGCTCCTTACATTATCTTCACATTTTTGGATTCTTTTCTCTTCTTGCTTTTCCTGTTGAGTGTTTTCTGATTCTTTATATTTCAAATTTTTGACTTGATTCTTGCCTTCCACTAGTCTGCTGTTAGGTCTCTGTATAAATTTTTTTTTTTTCAGTCAGTGTATGTTTAATTTCTCTTTGGTCCTTTATCATCTCTAGTTGGATCTTTTGCATCTCTAGTTGGTCCTTTTGCATCTCCTCTTGGACTTGATAAATTTATCCATCTTTTCTAGCATATTCTTGAAAAACCTTATAAGCGTAGTTTTGAACTCTATATCCAGTCGTTTTTCCCCTCCATTTCTTTTGTTTGTGATTCCTTCCCTTGTCTCGGCATTTTCACTATGCTGGGACAACTTCTGTGTTGGATTCAGCCTTATGATACCACACTTGAAATACCACAAAAGCCTCTCTTGAGCTTGGGATGGGTGGAGTCTCAGGGTTTAAGGGACCGCCTTGCCTTTCAGTCGGGCCCGCCCTCCACGGCCCCTGAGTCTCATGTGACAGGGTAGTTGCTGGAGCGGTCCCTGTGCGCGTGCTCTCTCGCAGTGCCTCTAGACCGCTGCCTTTTCGGCCCCCCTGCGCTACGGGACTACACGAGTCTGGGGCCCCAGGGTTTGGCCCGAAACTGGGGTTTAGTGGAGTTAGAAGTGGCACAGTTGGGAAGGTCTGTCTCCCGCCCACTCTCGAAAGCCAGGGGCACAATCAGCAGTCTGTCCTCTGCGGCGCAGTGCCGGTCACGCCACCAGACCTCTGATCCCTTGCAACTCCCCTAAATTTCCATACACTTCTCCCTTTTCACAGTCCAAACTCCCCCGGTATGAGTTTCAGCTGATCTGGGGTTTAGTGCCATAGGATAAGGAGTTCAATGCTGTTGAGAGTCTCCGTTTCCCTCCCACCAGAGAAAGCCAGCTAGGTTCGCCGTCACTAGCTCTCTGCACACGCACGTCTCTATACCTCAGCTTTTTGCAGTTCCTCAGGGTCTCCGTGAGCCCCTCTCTTTCCCTCTAGTTGTAGAACTTCCACTCAGCCAGCTTTCCTGTGGTTCTGGATGATGTCCGTTCTGTCTTTTAGTTGTAGTTTTGAAATTGTTGTGCGAGGCAGCAGTGTAGGTGTTTACCTATGCCGCCATCTTGGATTCTTCTCCATTTTTAGTTTTTTGAGGAAACTCCATAATGTTCTCCACAGTGGCTGCACCAGTCTGCATTCCCACTAGCAGTGCATGAGAGTTCTTTTTTCTCCGCATCTTCTCCAACACTTGTCATTTTTTGATTTCTTGATGATTGCCATTCTGACAGGTATGAGATGGTATTGCATTGTTGTTTTGATTTGCATCTCTTGGATAATTGGTGACTTTGAACATGTTTTCATGTGTCTCTTAGCCTTCCTTCTGTGTTTTTTTAAAAAGATTTAGGTCCATTGCCCCCTTTTTTTAAAAATGTCTATATTGATTAAGGTGAGGCATATGGGGAGAAACCAAGATGGCGGCATAGGGGAACATCTAAGCTGCTGCCTCACAACAATTTCAAAACTACAACTAAAAGACAGAACAAACACCATCTAGAACCACAGGAAAGCTGGCTGAGTGAAAATTCTACAACTAGAAGTAAAGAGAGGGACTCACGAAGATTCAGAGGAGCTGTAAAAAGCTGAGGTGCATAGACATGCTTGTGGAGAGGACGGGCGGAGGAGGATCTGGCTGGCTTCCTCTAGCGGGAGGGAGACAAAATACCACCTGCACTGAACCCCAGCTCCAGGCGAGACTCATAGGGAGAGTCTGGACTCTTGTGTAAAGGAAGTAGTGCACAGAAACTTAGGGGAGCTTTGAAAGACAGAAGTCTGGGGGCTTGCAAAAATGCATGCAAAGGTGCACACACAGAATGCTGACTCCTGATTGTGCCTGGCTTCCTCTAGAAGGAGGAAAACAGAACCTCACAACAGCACTGAAATCCAGATCCAACTGCACTGAACCCCAGTTTTGGGCGAGACCCTGGGGACCCAGTCTCATATGGGTTCCTAGAGCGCACAGAAACTCAGGGGAACCGAAAGGCAGAGTTCTGGAAGCTCACATGTGTGCAAAAGGCACAGGTCTGCAGGCAAACCCACATGTGCAGACACAACTTATCCTCACAACCAGTTGGATTGGAGGTCAATCCCCCCCAATGATACCAACAACAATCAAGAATTAACTACAACTAGACTGTGCACACAGTTCGCAAAGGGGTGCACCAATAGTGTCCACCTCAAGTAACTGGGAGGCAGAGCTACTGGGCCACATAGGACAGCTAGCACACAAAGCTACTTTACCAACTCAGGGAACCAGCAAAATATGCAGAGACTAAAGAACAGATCACAAATGAAAGAAATGGAGGAAAACAAATGACTGGATATAGAGTTCAAAACCACAGTTATAAGGTTTTTCAAGAATTTCCTTGAAAAGATGGATAAATTTAGCAAGACCCAAGAGGCAATGAAAAAGAACCAACTAGAAATAAAACATATACTGACTGAAAGAAAAAATATTATACAGAAACCTAACAGCAGAATAGACAATCACAAGAATCAAGTCAAAGATTTGAAATACAAAGAAGCAGAAAACATATAACTAGAAAAGAAAAAAGAATTAAAAAAAAGTGAAGATTGTGTAAAGAGCCTCTGGGACAACTTCAAGCCTACCAACATCAGAATTATGGGGGTGCTAGAAGAAGAGAGAGAATAAGATACTGAAAACCTGTTTGAAGAAATGACTGAAAACTTCCCCCACCTGGTGAAAGATATAGACTTACAAGTTCAAGAAGCACACAGAAGCCCAAACAAAAGGAATCCAAAGAGGACCATACCAAGACACATCATAATTAAAATACCAAGAACAAAAGACAAAGAGAGATTATTAAAAGAAGCAAGAGAAAAACAGTTAATTACCTACAGAGGAGCACCCATTTGACTGTCAGCTGATTTCTCAACAGAAACTGTGTAGGCCCAATGGGAGTGGCAAGAAATATTCAAAGAGATGAATAGCAAGAACCTAAAACCAAGATTACTGTACCCAGCAAAGCTATCATTCAGAATTGAAGGTCAGATAAAGAGCTTCACAGATAAGAAAAAACTAAAGGAGTTCATCAACACCAAACCAGTGCTATATGAAATACTGAAAGGTATTCTTTGAGAAAAGGAAGAAGAAAACGGTAAAGGTAAAAATTATGAACAACAAATACATATCTATCAACAAGTGAATCTAAAAATCAAGGGAATTGAAAAGCTGATGAACAGAATAAACTGGTGAATATAATAGAATTAGAGGCATAGAAAGGGAGTGGACTGATAATTCTCAGGGTGAAAGAGGTGAGGGAGGGTGCAGGGAGAGACTGGACAAAAATCATATACCTATGGATGAAGACAATGATGGGGGAGGTAAGGGCAGAGGGTGAGGTGGGAGCCAGGTGGAGGGGAGATATGGGGGGAAAAAGAGGAACAATTGTAATTATCTCAACAACAAAGATTTATTAAAATTTTTAAAAAAGTTGTGAGATATGTGTTCTTATTCCACCCCTAGCATTTATTCCCCCCACTCATGCACTCACCCCCCTGTTGTCTATGTCCATTTTTAGGCTCATATGCATGCATATAAGTCCTTTGGTTGATCTCTGCCCCTTACCCCCACCCACTTTACTTTCCCTGCAAGGTTTGATGGTCTGATCGATTTGCTAGGATTTTGTTGAGAAATTTGGCATCTATGCTCATGAGGGATTTTGATCTGTAATTCTCTTTCATGGTGTTGTCTTTATCTGGTTTTGGTATTAAGGTGATGCTGGATTCATAGAATGAGTTTGGAAGTGTTCCTTCCTCTTGAATTTTTTGGAATAGTCTGAGGAGGACAGGTTTTAGTTCTTCCTTGAATATTTGGTATAACTCTCCTGTGAAGCCATCTGTCCCCCTGGGCTTTTGTTTGCTGGAAGCTTTTTGAAGATTGCTTCAATTTCTTCCATAGTTATTGGCCTATTGAGAATTTTAGAATCTTCCTGATTTAGTTTTGGAAGGTTGTACTTTTCTAAGAATATGTTCATTTCCTCCAGGTTGTCCAGTTTGTTGGAATAAAGTTGTTCATAGTATGTTTAATAATACTTCGTATTTCGGTGGGGTCTGTTATTTCTTCTCTTTCATTTCTGATTTTGTTTATTTGAATCCTCTCTCTTTGCTTCTTGGTGAGCCTAGCTAAAGGTTCATCAATCTTGTTTATCTTTTCAAAGAACCAGCTCTTTGTTTTGTTGATCTTTTTAATTATTTCTTTGGTCTCTATGTCGTTTATCTCTGCTCTGATCTTTACTATTTTCTTCCTTCTGCCTACACTGGGCTTTTGTTGTTGCTCTCTTTCTAGGTCTTTGAGTTGTAATGATAGGTAATTTATTACCATTGTTTCTTGTTTTTTTTTTTTGCAGTAGGCTTGTAGAGCTATGAAATTCCCTTTCAAGACTGCTTTCACTGTGTCCCATAAATTTTGTATTGTTGTGTTTTCATTTTCATTTGTTGCCATGATGTTTTTTTTTCTTTTCCTTATTGCCCTCCCCCGGCCTTCCCTACCCCTACCCCCCAGTACATGCCCTCACCTGTCCCCAATGCCCTGTATTCATTGGCTATGCTTACATACATGCATACAAGTCCTTCGGTTGATCTCTTACAGCGCCCCCCACGACCTCCCCTGCCTTCCCATTGTAGCATGACAGTCTATTCATTGGTTCTTTTCCTCTGTATCTGTTTTCCTCCCACCCCCTGATTCTTGTCTTTAAAAACATCTTGCCTTTGTAGGCTAGAAGTAAACTTATAAGAGCAAAAAAATGTTTGGGTCCCCATTTCAATGTCCAATAGTTTTGAGTTCTGGTTTCAATGTCAAACAGTTTCTTATGTGTCAACATCATCAATGGTATCTGGGTAGTGGAAAAATGGTGGCAATGCTGGTCCAACCCTCTCTGGTTTTGGTCTTAGGCATCCTGTAGCGATGCACAGCTGCTGACTGTTTGCACCGTCTTCCATCTCTGGACTGTTTCTCCTCTTGTCTTTGTGGTCGGAGCAGACCTGTCAGTTTTTCTCTGTTGCAGGAGTCCACATAGTTTTGGAGTTGTTTTCTGAAAGTATACATAAACATATTCTCGACCAAAAGTTAATAAAGGAAACTTTTCTATAAAATTGATTTAGGGTCCTTTTTATTTTTGCCTACTTGCTTTCCCCTTTGGCTTATTTTGACACCATGTATGTTTTTCATGGGTGTCTTGCTGTTAATATTACAAATGAAAATTAATTTTCTAAAGTGAAAATTTTCTAGATGTAATTTACTTACCAGATATTTTTCCTTACATGATATTATCCTACTCTCCCCCTTTTTTTATTAATGGAAATATTTGAAAAAATTTTAATGCAATCTTGATAACTTTAAATTTTATTTTTTTGCACACAAATATGCCTGTTTTATGTTCATTGCATGTTAAGAAATTTTACCATGAGATGAGCTATCAATAGAAATTTTAATTCATACTTTAGAAACAGTTTTTTGTCCAGTACACTTAAATTTTCTTGGGTGTTCACTTATTTCAATTTGCCAATTTAAATTAATCTGAAAGCTTGATTACTATTTTCTTGTCAAATTGAATATTCTAACAACAATCTTAGTTTTACCCTCTAAATATTAGTGGAAAGGATTATTTGCATTTTTGAGTAGGCCCTGAGCATCCTAGTGCTAGGCTGAATTTAGATATAGGGCAGCTGCTGTCGGCATGTTTCTGTCTGTTATTTGGGTCCTGATCTGAGCTGGGCCCAGTCTCTGTCTGTTACTTGAGTCCTGATCTGTGTTGAACGTGGGAAGCAAAGTAGCCACGGGGGCAGGAGACCTCCCTCAGAAGGGGTGAGGGTTCAGACCCCTGCAAGGTTGGAGGGAGATTGAGGGTCTGTGCCCTACCTCTGTTGATCCCCAAGTTCTCTCCTGGTGGCTGCCATAATGTTTCCTATTTCTTCCTTGATCTCTTTGGTTACCCAGTCATTGTTTAATAGCATGCTATTTAGTCTCCATGTGTTTGCTTTCTTTGGATTGTTTTTATTGTAGTTGATTTCCAGTTTTATGCCACTGTCATCTGAGAAGATGCTTGATATAATTTCTATCTTCTTGAATTTGAAGAGACTTTGTCTATGACCCAACATATGGTCTATCTTTAAAAATGACTCATGTGTAAAAAGAAGGAATTCTTACCATTTGCAGCAACCTGGTTGGAACTGGAGAGCCTCATGCTTAGTGAAATAAGCCAGTCAATGAAGGAGAAGCATCACATGATCGCACTCATTGGGGGATAATAAAGAACATTATAAACAGATGAACAAAAGGATAGATACAGAGACAGTAAAGCTTCAAACAGACTGTGAAATTACAGCAGGAAGATTAAAGTTAGGTGAGGTAGATAAGAGATCAATCAAAGGACTTGTATGCATGCATATAAGCATAACCAATGAACATAGACACTAGGGGTTTGGGGTATGCCTGGGAGGGGGGGCAATGGGGAGATATGTATAAAAAATTAATAAAAAAAATGACCCATGTGCAATTGAGAAGAATGTATATTCTGTGGCTTTGGGATGAAATGTTCAGAAGATGCCAATTAATTCCACCTGGTCTGTTGAGTAATTTAGGATCAATGTTCCTTTTCTGATTTTTTGTTTAGAGGATTGGTCCAATGATGATAGTGGGGTATTAAAGTCGCTACTATGCTTATATTGCTGTCAATCTCTCCCTTGATATCCTCCAGGAGTTTTAAAAAAATATATATTTGGTTGCTCCTGTGTTGGGTGCATATATGTTTACCAGAGTTATTTCTTTATGTTGGATTGCTCCCTTTAGTATTATGAAGTGGCCTTCCTTATCTCTTATTATGTCCTTCACTTTGAGATCTAATTTGTCAGACGTAAGTATTGCTACGCCAGCTTTTTCTTTTTTTCATTTCTATTTGCCTGAAAAACTGTTTTCTATCCCTTCACCCTCAGTCTGTGTGTGTCTTTTTTTTCTGAAGTGGGTTTCTTGTAGACAGCAGATATATGGGTCATGTTTTTTTATTCAATCCATTACCTTATGGCTTTTGATTGGAGCATATAATACATTTACATTTAAAGTTATTATTGATAGGTACTTATTTGTACCCATTTTTATTTTTTACCCCTGTGTTCCTTCTTTGCTCCCTATATCCTTTTTTTTCCTTACAGCAGATCCTTTAGCATTTCTTGCTAATAAATTCCTTAGTCCTTTTTTGTCTGTGAGGCTCCTGATTTCACCTTCGATTTTGATTGATAGCCTTCCTGGGTACAGTATTCTTGGATTCAGATACTTCCTTTGCATGACTTTGTATATTTCATTCCATTCCCTTCTGGCCTGATGAGTTTCTGTTGAGAAATCAGTTGTTCGTCTGAAGAGGGTTTCTTTGTAGGTAACTTTCTGTCTCTTTCTGGCTGCTTTTAAGATTCTTACTTTATCATTGATGATTACCAATTTAATTATAATGTGCCTTGATTTTGGTCTTTTGGGGTTCATTTTGCTTGGGACTCTGTGAGCTTCTTGGATTTGTGTGGTTTTTTTTCCTTCCCTATATCAGGGAAGTTTTCTGTCATTATTTCTTCAAAAACATTTTTCATTCCTGCTCAGTTTCCTCTCCTTCTGAAACCCTTAATATGCGGATTTTGTTTTGTTTTGTGTTGTCCCAAAGTTCCTTTAGGTTCTCCTCCTGATTTTTAATTTGTTTTCTCAAGAAGTTGCTCTACTTGGGTATTTTTTCCTACCTTGTCTTCTAGCTCACTGATGTGGTCCTCTGCTTCTTCTAATCTACTTTTGATGCTTTCTATTGAGTTCTTTACAGCAGTGAAGTCATTTTTCATTTCTCCTAGGTTCTTCATTTCCTCTTGGTTCTTCACTTCCTCTTGGTTCTTACTCATATTGTTGAATTTGTCTTCCATTCTTTTCAGCCACCTTATGACCATTTCTCTGATTTCTTTCTCTGGCAGATTTCTTGCCTCTATTTTGTTTGCTTCCTTTTTCTGATGATGCCTGCTTTTCTTTTATAGCGGGCACTTTCTTTTTCTGCCCATGGTCTCTCTTTCCAGGTGTCTGGTTATGTACTGCTCTCTCTCCTTATCCCAGGCAAAATCTGACATTTCCATGTGGCATGTAGAGCTCCTCTGAATCTGAGTGTTTGCACCAATTGGGGAACGGTGTTCTGGGGCTCACAGCTGTTTGGTGGGAACTGCAGCTATAGCTTTTCAGGCTTCCAGTAACATCCACTTTTCCTTTCAAGATGACGCAGTCTCCACATCTGAGCCAGTATATCTGGGAGAAAAAAACCCAGTAGTAGTGGGTGCTGCTCCTTCAGGGGAGCCCCATCAAGAATTCCCCCACCTTCTGCTGGAGTATAGCTGTCCCTTAACTTGCCAACAAACACTCCCATTGTGATCCTCATCTATTCTCTGTCTGCTCAGGGACAAGGCTTTGGACACATCTGTCTATTCCGCTGCCATTTTTTTTCTCACCTCTGTATTATTCTTGCCAAAAACATACAACCTGAATGTAATCATGCCAAAACATTAGGTAAATTCAAATTCAGGGACAGCCTTCTGCTTTACACAAATTTAGATATACGGAGCAGAAGTTAACAAAAGTCCCTGATGTTTGCTTAAAACTACTTTACTCAGAGGCCACTGTCCCATTGGATGCTCCCAGCTAATTCAATAGGAATTCTAAGTAGGCCCATTTGTGAAGACTAAAATTTCTCCTTGCAAAGAATTTTTCTCCAAGAACCCTCTAGTGGTTTTGGTTAATATTTCATAGCTTAAAAGACTACACTGGTTTGGCTCAGTGGATAGAGCATCAGCCTGCAGATTGAAGGGTCCCAGGTTTGATTCCAGGTAAGGGCATGTATCTTGGTTGTGGGCACATCCCCAGTAGGGGGTATGTAAGAGGCATCTGATTGATGTTTCTCTCTCATCGATGTTTCTAACTCTTTCTCTCCCTCCCTTCCTCTCTATAAAGAATCAATAAAATATATTTTTAAGAAAGACTAAATAACTATTCCCCCAAATCTTTCCACTGTCCTTTAATCTAGGTCACATTTGCATCATATTAAGATGGTTCTTAGAGCCTCCTCTGGCTTTTGCATTTCCCTTAATATTCCTGTTCTTTAAATTCTTAGTGTTCATTTCTTGAAGGACCAGGAAAAATCCAACATTCAAGTAGCACCCCTGATATCTCATTCTAGTCACAACCCTTTTTACTAACTTATAACACAATAGATTTGTAGAGCTTATTTTTGTATTTTCCAGAAATAAAATCATATAGCATTTACTATTTTGTGTCAAACTTTATTTTCTCAACATTATGTTTATGAAATTCAAATTTTGGGACTAGATGAATTTTATTCACACTCATTGGTGGATATTTTTACAATGTGTAAATTTGCCAATAATCCATTTTAGTATAGATGATTATTGGGTAGTTCTGTGGTTGTTTCTTAAAAGCAGTTCTGGCCTGCGCGTACTGAAAAACATCTGTGGCTAAATGTAAGGTTATATTAATTTGAGAAACATGTGTATAGTTTGAACCAAGGGCTTATGGTATATGATTATCTTTAGCTTTAGTAGCTTTCCCTTCAAAAATGTTCCAAGTAGCCGAAACTGGTTTGGCTCAGTGGATTGAGTGTCAACCTGCGGACTGAAAGGTCCCAGGTTCGATTCTGGTCAAGGACATGTACCTTGGTTGCAGGCACATCTCCAGTAGTGGGCATGCAGGAGGCGGCTAATCGATGACTCTCTCTCATCGATATTTCTAACTCTCTATCCCTCTCCCTTCCAATCTGTAAAAAATCAATAAAACATATTTAAAAAAAATGTTCCAAGTGGCTCAGCCAGCATTGCTCAGTGATTGAGCTTTGACCTATGAACCAAGAAGTCACAGTTCGATTCCTGGTCAGAGAATGTGCCTGGGTTGCAGGCTTCATCCCCAGTGTGGGATATCCAGGAAGCAGCCAGTCAATGATTCTCTCTTCATTGATGTTTCTTTCTCTCTCTCTCCCTCCTTTCCATTCTGAAATCAATAATTTTTTATTTTATTTAATAAATCTTTATTGTTCAGATTATTATAATTTTTCTTCTCCCTCCCTCCCCCATAGCTGCCCTCCACCTGGCTCTCACCCCACCCTCTGCTCTTACCTCTCCTTCATTGTCCTCATCCATAGGTGTATGATTTTTGTCTAGGCTCTCTCTGCACTCTCCCTCACCACTTTCCCCCTGAGAATGCCTTTCTATGCCCCTGATTCTATTATATTCAACAGTTTATTCTGTTCATCAGATTTTTTATTCACTTGATTTTTAGATTCACTTGTTGATAGATATGTATTTGTTGTTCCTAATTTTTATCTTTACCTTTTTCTAATACCTTTTAGCATTGCATATAATACTGGTTTGGTGATGATGAACTCCTGTGGGAGCCCCTTTCCACGTCCCGTGTGGTTCAGTATTCTCATTCAGGGTTGGGGTTCTGTTGGAGGCCGCACACAAATGAAAAGAGAGACTAGAAAAGCATTAATTTGGCGATATTGGGGGGCCAGGCAGGAGACTTCCTCCAGTGGAAAGGACTGCCTCTTGCTCTGGCCTTTTTCTCCCTTTAATTAAGACTATGGGATACACCCATGACCTTTAGGCAGGAAATTACAAGAACAGAAATTAACATGAAACAAACAGGTAGAGGCTGTTTCAGCTAACGATGTATCAACTAAACAGTGAGTGATTAGCTCTGACCTTTCAGAGCAATTAAGGTTGACCAGCCTTCTGGTCTCCTGTCCATATCTTTCTATTAGTGAGACAATGTTTGGTTTCCAGCAAACTCCTTTAGCTTTTTCTTATCTGTGAAGCTCTTTATCTGACATTCAATTCTGAATGATAGCTTTACTGGGTAGAGTAATCTTGGTTGTAGGTTCTTGCTATTCATCTTTGTATTTCAAATCCTTGACTGGATTCTTGTGTTCCTCTAGTCTGCTGTTAGGTCTCTATAATATTTTTTATTTCAGTTAGTGCATGTTTAATTTCTAGTTGGTCATTTTTCATCTCCTCTTGAGTTTCGCTAAATTTATCCATCTTTTCAAGGAAATTCTTGAAAAACCTTACAACCATGCATTTGAACTCTATATCCAGTCGTTTGTTTTCCTTTATTTCTTTTGTATGTGATTTGTTCCTTTGTTTCCACAATTTCGCTGCTTCCCTGAGTAAACAGAATAGCTTTGTGTGCTAGGTGTTATATATGGCCCAGTAGCTCCACCTCCCCAGTTACTTGAGGTGGACTCTCTTGGTACACCTCTTTGTGTACTGTGTGTACATCCTTGTTGTAGTTAAGTCTTGATTCTTGTTGGTACCCCTGGAGGGGATTGACCTCCAAGCCAATTGGTTGTGAGGATCATCTGTGTCTATGTCAGGAGAACTTCTGTGTTGGAGTCACTCTTATGATATAAGACTTGCAAAATTGCAAAATCCTCTGTGTACTCTTGGATGGGGTGGAGTGGTAGGGCTGAGCAGACAGTCTTGGCTTTCCATCAGCCCTGCTCTACATGGTCCCTGGGTCTCAGTGTCCCTTGGTAATCGCTGCAGCCCTCTCTGTGTGCACTTGTGCTTGCATGCCTCCAGACCTCTGCCTTTTATGTCTCCCCTGAGGTCCCCAGGGTCTTGCCTGAAACTGGGGTTCAGTGTAGTCGGAACTGAATTTTAGCGCAGTTAGGAGGTTCTGTCTTTCTCATGTTAGAGAAAGCCAGCAGCACAATCAGCAGTCAGTCCTCTCTGTTTGCACTTGTGTGCACCTCCAGATCTCTGCCTTTCACGGCTCCCCTAAGTTTCTTTGCACTCCTCCCTTTCCACAACAATCCAGACTCCCTCTGTATGAGTACCCAGAACTGAGGTTCAGTGCAGTTGGGAGTTTACATCTCCCTCCTGCAAGAGGAATCCAGCTAGGCACTCCACGCCCCATCCTCTTCACACACGTCTCCATACCTCAGCTTTCTGCAGCTCTTCTGAGTCTCCATGAGCCCCTCTCTTTCCTTCTAGTTGTAGAATTTCCACTCAGCCAGCTTTTCTGTGGTTCTGGATGATTTCCATTCTGTCTTTTAGCTGTAGTTTTGAAATTGTTCTTCGAAGCAGCAGTTTATGTGTTCACATATGCTGCCATCTTGGTTTTTCCCCTGAAATCAGTAATTAAAAAAAAATATTCCAAAGTGGTTGTACCAACTTATACTATGAAGAACAGTATGTACACTAATTAAAGAGAAACATGCATATTGACTATCCCTCCGCTATGCCCACCAGCCAATCAGGAGTTGGGTTAATTTGCATACATAGTTGAGAAGCAGAGACTAAAGACAGTGTAGAAGGAAGCCCAGCACTGCAGAAGGGAGCAAAGAGGTGAAGAAGGGAGCGAGGCAGTAGAGCAGGGAGCGAAGCCTGCTGAGTCCGCAAGTAGCCCTATTCTTGCAGGAATACACCTGAGGAAGTCCTATTCTTGTAGGAATCTTCCTGCAATGGGCCTCTAGTTGTCAATATAAGAAACATTCAAACTGTTGAAAAAAATTTGTGAATTTGAGCCAAAATGTCAACAAATGCCAGGAAGCAAAATCTCAACAGATTGAGATAACGCTCCAGAGAATGGCAGTTTGTACTTTATTTTATCCATTACACTCAAAAGATGAGACCTACATAAGTTACATGAACTCTATTGGTGATAGATTGGGGAGGTAGGAGAAAGCAAGGCGAGAACTCATGGGATTGGGTAAAAGTGAAATGATATACACATACTTCTTTTACATAGGTGAGTACAGGATAATTAACAATCAACAATGAACTCAATAACAATGAAGGAATTTGTGGTCTCTGAGGAGGAGCCCATGCTTTGAGGGGTTCAGAAAAAAGGAAAATGACTTTGACATTCAAAATATGTTATTCTAGATGCAAAAAGACAATAGAAAGGCTTCATTAGGGTAAAGATTGACCTTTGTCAGGGAAGAGGCTGGCCCAGGACATGACTATGAAAAGTGTTCATTTCAGACCATCCTTTGTGGTTACTTTTGGTCTCTGCGTTTGCAAGTGCCCCAGGCAGGCTTGTCTAAGCTTGTCGGATTAGCAAGCACATGGTCCCTTTTAATCCACAGTATGACAGTCTTGGCATTTTGCTAAGTTTTTTTTTTTAAGTTCCTTTTAGCTTTTCTTGTGAGAATCTAGTGATACCTTAATTTAATCAATTTAATTAATTATGATTAATAGTGTTTAATATCTTCACATGCAATTCCTAATTGTAGCATTATAACCTACATCAAAAATAGAGGTTAATACCTTCTTTGCACATCATTGCCTCTCCCAAACCATTCTCCTTCGCCCATTCTTCAAATACCCAGCTTTAATTCTCATACAGATAAATTATACTCAAGGTTACCCTCCTTCTTGCTTCTCCCTACTACCCCTACATTGAACATTTTCTAGTTAGAGATTAATTTTAATTTCGTGGCTCTTTTATCATTAAAGACATTTAGACTTCAGGAAGTCATTTGCCTATCGAAAAATTTCTGCTCGTGGATTCAGGAAAGGGAAACACTAGCTCTCATTGTAGTTATCCGTAACCGCCTTGAGGGCGACAGGCGAACTTCGTTCCCAGGACTTTCGTGGTCCTGGTGGTCCATCTCCATCCAGTATCGAGCACTTCCGCTTGAGGCGGATGAGAATGCTGACCGAGTTCCCCGGCTTTCTGGGAAGTGTAGTCCACAGGTCCCGCAGAGACGCGGGCATTTCCGCATAGGCACCACCCGGGCACGGGAATTCTGGGAAGTGTATTTCAAGCGGTGCGCTTCCTCTCTGGGTGCCCAGGGTTACCTTCTGCCTTCCCTGCTCTGTGGTAAGTCGGCTCCGTGTTTGCCCAACCTTCCGAACTTCTCTGGATCCCGGTAGAACCCGGCCGGCCATCGACTTAGGAGAAAGAGGTTGGATCCGAAAGCGGGGGTGTCTGGGCTTGGGCGGCAGGCATTGCCCTCGGCGGGCGGAGTCCGTCTGCGTTTGGGGCAGGCGGGTCCTGTACCTCCAGCGCTTTCCGCCTCCGGGGCCGGCACCTTCCACCCGCTCTGGGGTTTCCCGCGGTAGAACTTGGAACGAATTACCTAAATTTCTGTCTCCGATGTCTTTCTGTAAAATTGGGATGACATTACTACCTTCTTTGATACAGTGGCTTAAGTATTAAGCGGGGGTGTAAATAAAAGTCTCCAGGCGGTTCTTAGCAGGTGGTGAATGGTGGCTTCTTGTTGTTAGCACTTTTCAGTGTTGGGGAAGTGCTCATTTCCCCGAAAACCGTGCAGTCCTGTGGGTGTAGACTCTCAACTTGAGAGCTCCAGCTGCGGTGCCCGAGGCGTTCCCTTTGATCTCTGTAGGAAGCTAGACTTCCAAACCATTTCTGGCTGGAAAGGAGGAGGGAGTGCGGAAGGCACGATCCATCTCTGATTTCTCAGACAGAAATATTAAAAACAGGACAGGGTCCCAAAAGGAGTCAATTAAGCTAAGTCTCCTGTCACCAAACTGAGACTTACTGACAATTTCGGCTCTCCCAGAAGTGGAATCTTAAACTAGTTAATCAGGAATCTCCAGATTAGCACTAGTTAGGTCAGTTGCCTGATGGACCTTTGCCATCCCCTAAGGAACTTGACCTTGCAACACCCAAGCTGCTGCTTTGTTCTAATATAAATTCCTTATTCTTGCTCTATTTTGCATATTTATTTTATTTTTTAAACCTTTAAAATTTTATTATTATTTTTATTTATTATTTATTAAAAAAAAACCTTTATTGTTCAGATTATTAAAGTTGTTCTTTTTTCCCCTCATAGCTCCCCTGCACCCGGTTTCCACCCCACCCTCTGCTCTTACGCCCCACCCCTCACTGTCCTCATCCATAGGTATATGATTTTTGCCTAGTCTCTTCCCACACCCCCACACCCTATTCCCACCAAGGATTTCAGTTCACTCCCTTTCTAAGCCCCTGATTCTATTATATTCACCAGGTTATTCTATTCATCACATTTTTTATTCACTTGATTTTTAGATTCACTTGTTGATAGATATCTATTTGTTGTTCCTAATTTTTATCTTGACCTTTTTCTTCTAATTCCTCCCTTTAGCATTTCATATAATACTGATTTGGTGGTGATGGACTTCTTTAGCTTTTTCTTATCTGTGAAGCTCTTTGTCTGACCTTCATTTCTATATGATAGCTTTGTTGTGTAGAGTAATCTTGGTTGTAGATTCTTGCTATTCATCACTTTGAATACTTCTTGCCACTCCCGTCTGGCCTGCATAGTTTCTGTTGAGAAATCAGCTGACAGTTGTATGGGTGTTCCCTTGTAGGTAATTTAACTTTTTTTTTTTTTGCTGCTTTTAACATTTTTTCTTTGTCTTTGCCTTTGGCATTTTAATTATAATGTGTCTTGGTGTGGTCTTCTTTGGATTCTTTTTGTTTAGGCTTCTGTGCATTTCCTGGACTTCTAAGTCTATTTCTTTGACCCAGTGGGGGAAGTTTTCAGTGGCCTCTTAGGGCAGGGCTGACAGGAAGCCATTGTTATTTCCTCCACCCTCAGACTCTGCCCCATCCATAATTCTGATGTTGGTATGCTTGAAGTTGTCCCAGAGGCTCCTTGCACTTTCTTCATATTTTTGGATTCTTTTTGCTTTTTGCTTTTCTGGTTGGGTGTTTTTTGTTTCTTTGTATTTCAAATCTTTGACTTGATTCTTGGGAGCCTCTAGTCTGCTGTTGGTTCTCTGTATATTATTTTTCTTTTCAGTCAGTGTATGTTTAATTTCTAGTTTGTCCTTTTTCATATCCTCAAGGGTCTCATTAAATTTATCAGCCTTTCCTAGAAAATTCTTGGAAAACCTTGTAACCATGTTTTAGAACTCTATATCCAGTCGTTTGCTTTCCTCCATTTCTTTAATTTATGACCTGTTTTTTGTCTCTGCATTTTATTTTATTTTTTAATATATTTTATTGATTTTTCTTTTTTACAGAGAGGAAAGGAAACGCATAGAGAATTAGAAACATCGATGAGAGAGAAACATTCATCAGCTGCCTCCTGCACACTCCCTACTGGGGATGTGCCCACAACCAAGGTACATGCCCTTGACCTGAATCGAACCTAGGACCCTTCAATCCACAGGCCGACGCTCTATCCCCTGAGCCAAACCGATTAGGGCTGTCTCTGCATTTTAGCTGCTTCTCTGAGTTGATAGAGTGGCTTTGTGCGCTAGGTGTCTTATAAGGTCCAGTGGCTCAGCTTCCCCAGTTACCTGAAGTAGACACTCTTGGTGCACCCCTTTGTGGGCT
The DNA here is from genome assembly GCA_011751065.1 of Lasiurus cinereus. Taxonomy (NCBI): domain Eukaryota; kingdom Metazoa; phylum Chordata; class Mammalia; order Chiroptera; family Vespertilionidae; genus Lasiurus; species Lasiurus cinereus. The sequence goes on from JAAGEH010000384.1 coordinate 160,263, forward strand.
GCATGCACATTCTTGTTGTAGTTAAGCCTTGATTGTTGTTGGTATCACTGGGAGGAATTGACCTCCAGGCCAATTGGGTGTGAGGATCAGCTGTGTCTATACTGGGAGAACTTCTGTGCTGGTGACACCCTTATGAGACAAGACTTGCTTCAGTGGGGCTTTGGTGCTCACTGAGTCTGCCCCCTGAGTGTATTCCTTATAGATCTGAGGAGTTGTAATATGGATGGTCCTACTCTGACCCCTGGATACACTGGCTCTTGGATCTCCAAGGAGGTGCTAATTTAGCCTCTTCAAGAGGCCACCCAGCAGGAACTATGGAGAGATCTGCAGATTCCTCTTCTTTGTTTGGGTTTTGGAGGTGCCCAGATAAGGCTCAACTGTGCAGTAATGCAAGCTGCTGTGGGGCCTTGGACCTTCTTTTGGATGTTCTGGGTCTCTCTGACTCAGCTTCAGTTTGTTAGGTAAGTTTAGATTTCAAAGGAACAGGCCATTCATATGCAAAAGCCTGTGTGCACAGCTTGGATGGGGCAGAGTCTCAGGGCAGAGCAAACAGCAATGGCTTCCTGTAAGCCCTGCCCTAAGAGGCCCCCAGGTTTCAGTGTACCTTGGTAATCACTGCAAGCACCTTTGAGAGAATGCCCCCCTGGAGTTCCATCCCCTGCCAGACTGTCCAGTTTCTCTCTCTAGGAGTCTCGGTCCTCAGAGTCTCAGCAGGAACTGGAGTTCAGAGCAATCAGGAGCTTGTGTCTTCCTGTGGATTGAAAAAGCCAGCGGTGTACTCAGTTGCCAGCCCTTTCCACGCATGCCTCCATACCTCGGCACTTTACTTTCACAGCTCCTCTGAGTCTCAGTGTGCTTTTCTCTTCCCTTCTAGTTGTAGAATTTCCACTCAGCCAGTCTTCTTGTGGTTCTGGGTGATGTCTGTTTTGTCTTTTAGTTGTAGTTTTGAAGTGGTTGTGCGAGGCAGCAAGTTTAGGTGTTTTCCTATGCCGCCATCTTGGTTTCTCCTCTTTTACTTTACTTTTTAATCTTTGTTTTAAAGATTTGTTGAGAGTATTACAGATGTCCCTTTCCCCCCACCCCATCCCACCTTGCCTTGCCTTCTACCCAGTTCCCGCCCCACCCCAGGCCTTCACCATCCTATTGTTGGTGTCCATAGGTAATGCAAATAAGATTTTAGGTTAATCTTTCTCCATACCTTCTCCCCCTTCCCTCAGATTTGTTAGTCTGTTCCATGTTTCCATTTTATTCATCAGTTTATTTTGTTCATTAGATTTTTGTTCATTTATTTTGATTTGATACAATTGTTGCTAGAACTCTATTGCCATTTATTATTCATCTATTTTCTTTTTTTAAATTTAATAAATCTTTATTGTTCAGATTATTACAATTGTTCCTTTTTTTTCTGCCCATAGCTCCCCTCCATCTGGTTCCCACCTCACCCTCTGCCCTGAACTCCCCCCATTGTCCTCATCCATAGATGACAATTTTTGTCGAGTCTCTCTGCACCTCTCTCATCCTTTTTCCCCTGAGAATTGTCAGTCCACTCCTTTTCTATGGCCCTGATTCTGTTATATTCACCAGTTTATTCTGTTCATCAGGTTTTTTATTCACTTGATTTTTAGATTCACTTGTCGATAGATATGTATTTGTTGTACATAATTTTTATCTTTACCTTTTACTTCTAATTCCTCTTCTTAAAGAATACCCTTCACCATTTCATATAATACTGGTTTGGTGATAGTAAACTCCTTTAGCTTTTTCTTATCTATGAAGCTCTTTATCTGACCTTCAATTCTGAATGATAGCTTTGCTGGTAGAATAATCTTGGTTGTAGGTTCTTGCTATTCATCATTTTGAATATTTCCTGCCACTCCCATCTGGCCTGCATAGTTTCTGTTGAGAAGTCAGCTGACAATCATGGGGCTTCCTTGTAGGTAGTTAACTGTTTTTTTTTTTCTTGCTTCTTTTAATATCCTCTCTTTGTCTTTTGCCCTTGGCATTGAAATTATGATGTGTCTTGGTGTGGTCCTCTGGATTACTTTTGTTTAGGGTCCTGTGCACTTCTTGGACTTGTAAGTCTATTTCTTTCACTAGGTGGGGGAAGTTTTCAGTCATTATTTCTTCAAATAGGTTTTCAGTATCTTGCTCTCTGTTTTCTTCTGGCACCCCCATAATTCTGATGTTGGTACACTTTAAGTTGTCCCAGAGGCTCCTTACACTATCTTCACATTTTTGGATTCTTTTTTTTCTTTTTTCTTTTCCAGTTGAGTATTTTCTGCTTCTTTGTATTTCAAATCTTTGATTTGATTCTTACATTCCTCTAGTCTGCTGTTAGGTCTCTGTATAATATTTTTTATTTCAGTTAGTGTATTTTAATTTCTAGTTGGTCCTTTTTCATCTCTCTTGGGTCTCACTGAATTTATCCATATTTTCAAGGAAATTTTTTTAAAAAAACCTTATAACCGTGCTTTTGAACTCTATATCCAGTCGTTTGTTTTCCTCCATTTCTTTTATTTGTGATTTGTTCCTTTGTCTTCACATTTTCACTGCTTCCCTGAGTTGGTAGAGGAACTTTGTGTGCTAGGTGTTCTATAGTGCCCAGTAGCTCTGCCTCCCCAGTTACCTGAGGTGGACACTTTTGGTGCACCCCTTTGTGGACTGTGTGTACAGCCTTGTTGTAGTTAAGTCTGGATTGTTGTTGGTATCACTGCGGGGAATTGATCTCCTAGCCAATTGGTTGTGATAATTAGTTGTGTCTGCACCTGGAGAACTTCTGTGCTGGACTCAGCCTTAATACTTGCAAGAATGCAACAACCTCTGTTCTGGGCTTGGATGTGGTGGAGTCTCAGGGCTTAGCAGACAGCCTTGGATTCCTGTTATCCCTGCCCTACACAGTAGCCCCTGGGTTTCAGTGCCCCTGGATAATCGCTCCAACCCTCTCTGTGCACACACGTACGTGCCTCGAGTCCTCTGCCTTTCACGAGCCCATGTGTCTGCAGACCTCTGCCTTTCTGGCTCCCCTGAGTTTCCCTGTGCTCTAGGGACCCATAGGAGTCTGGCTCCCCAGGGTCTTGCCCGAAACTGGGGTTCGGTGAGGTCGGATCTGGATTTCAGTGATGTTGGGAGGTTCTGTTTTCCTCCTGCTAGAGAAGGCCACTGCCTGGGGCCACCCAGCAGGAGCTACAGAGGGATCTTCAGATGGCTGCTATTTGCTCTTTGTATTAGGCTTAGAGGTGCCCAGGCTACGCCAAACTGTGAATCAAGGCAGGCTGGTGCTAGTACCAAGTCTTGGGCATGTTATTGATAGATATAGGGCATGTTGACACCAGCTGCTTCTTTTTTGAGAGATTTTAGGAAAGTCTGAAGCCTGAACCAGAACAGGCCATTCAGATAGAAAAGCCACTGCAAACAACTTGGGTGGGGCTGTAAGTTGGATGGGGCAGGTTCTCAGGGAAAAACCAGGGTAAAGTGAACAGTGTGAGCCTCGCTGATGGAAATTCAGATATGGTTGCCAGTCAGCTCTGGAACTGGGAAGGTTCCAGCATAGGAACAATGGCCCCTGTCTAGGAAAAAGCTGCCCCGTGTTCCTGCCCCAATGCCAGACAATCCAGTTACTCCCTATATGTTCCTGGTTTCCCCAGTGCTGCTGCCCAGCGCTGGACCTAAGAGGGAGTCGGACTGTGTAACTCCTGTGCTGGACCTTTAAGAGGAACTGCTTGGAACTCTAGCAGCCTCCATATCAGTCAGTCACAATCCCTGGTGGTTTTTATACCCAAATATACAGGAACTTCTCTTCCTAGCCCTGGAATCCTGGGAGGGAATCTGGTGGGAGGCTGGGCCCCCTTCCTCCTCACAGGAGACCTCCGCAGCCAATATATCTATCCCTTCCAAGTAAAAATAAAAACAAAACAAACAAACAAAAAAAACACATGTGTGTCAGACCAGCCTGTTTTGTGCCTCCTACCAGTCTTGATGCACTTTTTTATTTACTTTTCTAGTCGTAGGACTTCCATTCAGCCAGATTTCAGGGGGTTCTGAATGATGATTGTTCTATATTTTAATTGTAACTTTGAAGTGGTTGTGGGAGGAAATGAGTACCAGCATTTACCTACACCACCATCTTGGTTCTCTCTGCTTGTTCCCATATATAGTTAATCCTTGTTCTCACATCTCAGACCAACCACTAGCTTACTTCCTTTCTCTGTATTTTTCAACCTTTTATTTAAATGGGATACTAAAGTATGTGGTCTTTTGAGACTGACTCTTTTTAAAAAAATATATATTTTATTTGTTTTTTACAGAGAGGAAGGGAGAGGGATAGAAAGTCAGAAACATCGATGAGAGAGAGACATCGATCAGCCGCCTCCTGCACTTCCCCCACTGGGGATGTGCCTGCAACCAAGTATATGCCCTAGACCGGAATTGAACCCAGGACCCTTCAGTCCGCAGGCCGACGCTCTATCCACTGAGCCAAACTGGTTTCGGTTTGAGACTGACTCTTTAACTTACAATGTTACAGATCATGTTGTAGTACAGTGGTCGGCAAACTGGTTCGCAAACCACATGTGGCTCTTTGGCCCCTTGAGTTTTTAGCAAAAGCCAACTTAGGAGTACCCTAATTAAGTTAATAACAATGTACCTATCTATATAGTTCAAGTTTAAAAAATTTGGCTCTCAAAAGAAATTTCAGTTGTTGATACTGTTGATATTTGGCTCTGTTGACTAATGAATTTGCTGACCACTGTTGTAGTATATATCATAATTTCATTTCTTTTTATTGCCCATGAATATTTTATTATGGATATACCATACTTTCCCTATCCATTCACCTACATAGGTGTACATTTTAGTTATTTCATGTTTGGGGTTCTTATAAATAACAGTTTTATAAACACTTAGATGTAAGTTTTTGTGTGCAGATATGTTTTCATTCCTCTTGGATAGATAGCTAGAAGTGGAATTGCTTGATGATTGGTAACTTTAGGAATAACTGAGAAACTGCCAAAACTATTTTCTATAAATCTTTTCCAGAATCTTGTGTTTCTTATCAGATAATAGAAACCATTTTTTGCTATTTTTTTAGAAACTAATTGTCTATGATAATTTAAAAATTATTGCTAAAGTTACACATTATTAGGGAAGACAGTGAGGTAGAATCAACAGATTTTTCAGAAGTTATGAGTGACCTTCACGGAACAGAACAATCACTTCAGAAGTACAGGTACTGTACCATATCTTTTGGTAGTGATCACATTATATGACAATTTCATATTTAAAATACCATCTTTTTAAAAGGAAACCAAGTTGGCAGCATAGGTAAACACTTAAACTGCTGCCTCGCACAACAATTTCAAAACTACAACTAAAACACATAACGGACATTATCCAGAACCACAGGAAAACTGGCTGAGTGAAAATTCTAGAACTAGAAGGAAAAAGAAAACCACACTGAGAGTCAGAGGAGCTGCAGAAGGCAGAGATACTGAGACGTGCATGCATGCAGAAAGGATGGGCAACTGAGTACATGGTTGGCTTTCTCAAGCAGGAAGGAGACAAAAGCTCCAGACTGCACTGAACTGCAGTTCTGGGTAAGACTCTGAGGACCAAGACTTATTTGGGGTGAAATTGGACTGTCAGGAAAGAGAAAAGCACACTGAGACTCAGATGAGCTGCAGAAGAGAGAGGTACTGACACGTGCACGCATCTGGAGAGGTTGGGCAACACAGTACGCAGCTGGCTTTTTCAAGCGGAAGGGAGACAAAAGTTCCAGATTGCACTGAACTCAAGTTCTAGGCAAGACTCTGGGGACCCAGATTCATTTGGGGAGTACTGGACTGTCTGGCAGCCAGAAAACTCAAGGGTGGCTTGCTCTCAGAGGTGCTTCCAGTGATTACCGGAGAACACTAAGACACAGAGGCCTCTTAGGGCAGGGCTAACAGGGAAACAAATGCTGTCTGCTGTGCTCTGAGACTCCGCCTCATTTAAGCTGAGCACAGAGGCTTTTGCAAGTGTTGTCTCATAAGAGTATCTCCAGCACAGAAGTTCTCTCATCGTAGACATAGTTGGTCCTCACAGCCAATTGGCCTGGAGGTCAATTCCTCCCAGTGATACCAACAACAATCAAGGCTTACCTACAACAAGACTGTGCACATAGCCCACAAAAGGGAGCACCAAGAGTGTCCACCTCAGGTAACTGGGAAGGTGGAGCCACTGGGCCTATATGACACCTAGCATACAAAGCCACTCTATCAACTCAGAGAAGCAGCCAAAATGTGGAGACAAAGAAACAGATCAGAAATGAAATAAATGGAGGAAATCAAATGACTGGATATAGAGTTCAAAAGCATGGTTATAAGGTTTTTCAAGAATTTCCTAGAAAAGATGGATAAATTTAGCAAGATCCAAAAGGAGATGAAAAAGGACCGCCTATAAATTAAATATACACTGATTGAAATTAAAAATATTATACTGAGATCTAACATCAGACAGAGGGTCACAAGAATCAAGTAAAAGATTTGAAATACAAAGAAGCAAAAAACACCCAACTGAAAACACAAAAAGAATCCAAAAATATGAAGATAGTGTAAGGAGCCTCTGGGACAACTTCAAGCATACCAACATCAGAATTATGGAGGTGCCAGAAGAAGAGAGAGAGCAAGATACTGAAAACATCTTTGAAGAAATAATGACAGAAAACTTCCCCCACCTGGTGAAAGAAATAGACTTATAAGTCCAGGAAGTGCACAGAACCCCAAACAAAAGGAATCCAAAGAGGACCACACCAAGATACATTGTAATTAAAATGCCAAGGGCAAAAGACAAAGAGAGTATTAAAAGCAGTAAGAGAAAAATAGTTACCTACAAGGGAGCACCCATATGATCATCAGCTGTTTTCTCAATAGAAACTATGCAGGCCAGACAGGAGTGGCAAGAAATATTCAAAGTGATGAATAGCAAGAATCTACAACCAAGATTACACAGCAAAGCTATCATTCAGAATTGAAAGTCAGATAAAGATCTTTACAGATAAGGAAAAGTTAAAGGAGTTCATCACCACCAAACCAAACCAGTATTACATGAAATGCTGGAAGATATTCTTTAAGAAGAGGAAAAAGAAGAAAAAGGTAAAGATTAAAATTATGAACAACATATCTGTCAACAAGAGAATCTAAAAATCAAGTGAATAAAAAATGTGATGAACAGAATAAACTGGTGAATATAATAGAATCAGGATCATAGAAAGGGAATGGATTGACAATTCTCTGTGTGAAAGGAGTATGGGGTTGGGGAAGAGACTGGACAAAAATAGTACATCTATAGATGAGGACAGTGGTGGGGGGGTAGAAGGGCAGAGGGTGGGGTGAGAATTGGGTGGAGGGGAGCTATGGGAGAAAAAAGAGGAACAATTGTAATCTGAATAATAAAGATTTATTTAAAAAATGTTAAAGGAATCTTTTCTATAAATTTGAAAAAAATACCATCTTTTTTACTGTAGCTACAAAAATACAAAATTTTTTTAGTATTTATAGTGCTTTCCAGCTCTGAAGAGTTTAATTAAATTGGGACTAATATTCTCTCAGTTGTATGTATGACACAGTTGAGGAAAAAAGATGTCATTAATTTGCCTAAGACGACCCATTTCAGTGAGGTGCTGAAGTAGGATTTGAACCCATATATTGCTGCCCCAGAGATGTTCCTTGCTTTGGACATTCTATTGTCTCAGTTTGTATCATATCAGAATCTCATTTGTGACATTGGGTACCACAAGGCAGTGTTGAAGATGGTACTAGTGTGTGTGTGGTGCAGGAATGGAGGTCCTGCTGAGATTTCGCGAAGCTGTGTATAGCAGCAGCCACCTCAAGAAAGGGGCTCCTTGGCTAATTCACAGTAAGTGTTCATGGAGGTGAGCAACTCCCCAGTTACCCTTTCATATCCTTTTTCTGTCTTTTCAGACACTACCAGGCACAGGTCTACTGCCAGGACTCTCCATATCTCAGTTAGGAACCTACATTTGCAGAAGTGAGAAGAAAAGAATGACCACATTTAAGGTACATATGTTTCATCTTTTTTACTGTTAAAATTCCATCTCACTACTCAGAAGATCACGTGTTTTTCCCTTTCCTCAGATGACTCAAAGAGAACACCAGGCATTTAAAGACCTGTTTACTTTGTATTTGCTTGTAGTGTTGGTTTTATTTTGTCATTATTCATTGTACTTTAAAAATGTATAGACAAATTAATAGAAATTACCACAAGTTCTCCAAGTTTATTACTTCACTGCTGGGCCATTAACCATTATTTTCTCATATTCTCTTCCTTGTGTAGCCATAGCTTAATTAATATTCACAATTACATCTGATATTAAATAAGATTTTTAAAATTTAATATAACATTTACTTTTTATGATTATGTAGTATTTCTATTATTGACACACTTTTTAATTTTCAACTACTTACCACTCAGAGACATTAAGGTGATTTAGGAGTTTTGTTGTTTTAAGTAACATTGCAGTGACAGTTTTCCTACCTGCAACTTTTTCTCCAAAAAAATCAATTCTCCAAATAACATGCCTATCTTTTGTTCTCAACATACTAGGCGCTTAATGTTGAAAAAGTGCATTGCTACATGCCCCATTGGAATTTAAAGATAGAATATTCAAATCTGGCATAGCATAGTAGGCACAAATATTGTTGGAGATTTTCACTCAGGACGGGCTAGATTCTGTCTTTTCTATGTCTGAGTCAGATCCTACATATCTTTTACTTACTCATCTACTCTTTTTATTTTTATTGATTTCAGAAAGGAAGGGAGAGGGAGAGAGAGATAGAAACATCAAATGATGAGTGATCGGGATCAAGCCCACATTTTGGGCATATGCCCAGGAAATGGAACAGTGACCTTCTGGTTCATAGGTCGCTGCTCAACCATTGAGTCACACCAGCTGGGCTACTAATCTATTTTTATTCCTGCATATAATAGTTCTTTTTTCTAAGTAATATATAACCTTATATTTGTGTGTATGTTTTTAAATAATAGACTGTTTTTTAGAGTAGTTTTGCAATCACATTAAAATCCAGCAGAAGATACACAGATTTTCCTATACCTCCTGCCCTCACACTTGCACAGCCTCACCTATTTTTTTTTTCTGTTAATCCTCACCTGAGGATATTTTTCCATTGATGGTTTTATAAAGAAAGTGGGAAGAAGGGAGGAGTGGAGGGAAAGAGGCTGGGAAGGAAGTATTGATGTGAGAGAGACATCAATTGGTTGCCTCCCACTAGCGTTGAGATGGGGGCCAGGGAAGGAACCTGCAACCCAGGTACATGCTTTTGACTAGGAACCAAGCCCTTGACCCTTCATTCTGCAGACCGACATTCTAATCACTGAGCCACATTGGCCAAGGCCTCTCCAATTTGTAACACCCCCCACCAGATTTGTACATTTGTTAGAATTGATGAATCTGCATTGATACATCATTATCACCAGAATCCAAATTTTACATTAGGGTTCCCTCTTCTTTGTTGTTGTTTAATAATGTATTTTTTATTGATTTCAGAGGGAGAGAGTGATAGGAATATCAATGATGAGAGAGAATTATTGGTTAGCTGTTTGCTGCAAGACCTCTACTGAGTGTGCTGTGACTAGGAATAGAACTGTGACCTCCTGATTCATAGGTCAATGCTCAACCACTGAGCCACGCTGGCCAGGCTTAGGGTTCACTCTTTGTGTACATTCTGTAGGTTTGGACAAATATATTATGGCATGTCCCCACCATTATACTCTCATACACCGTAGTTTCCTGTTCTGAAATCCACTTGTGCTCTACCTCTTTTTTTTTTTTAATTAATTTTTATTAATTTTTTATACATATCTCCCCATTGCCCCCCCTCCCTCCCAGGCATACCCCAAACCCCCAGTGTCTGTGATCATTGGTTATGCTTATATGCATGCATACAAGTCCTTTGATTGATCACTTATCTACCTCACCTAACTTTAATCTTTATGCTGTAATTTCACAGTCTGTTTGATGCTTTATGATTTTTGTCCTCCTGAGAATTATCAGTCTACTCCCTTTCTGTGCTCCTGATTCTATTATATTCACCAGTTTATTCTGTTGATCAAATTTTTAATTCACATAATTTTTAGATTCACTTGTTGATAGATATGTATTTGTTCATAATTTTTTGTCTTTTACCTTTTTCTTCTTCCTCTTCTAAAAGAGTACCTTTCAGCATTTCATATAATACTGGTTTGGAGTTGATGAACTCCTTTAGCTTTTTCTTCTCTGTGAAGGTCTTTATCTGCCCTTCAATTCTGAATGATAGCTTTGCTGGATAGATTATTCTTGGTTGTAGGTTCTTGTTGTTCATCACGTTGAATATTTCTTGCCACTCCCGTCTGGCCTGCATCGTTTCTGTTGAGAAATCAGCTGACAGTCATATGGGTGCTCCCTTGTAGGTAATGAACTGTTTTTCTCTTGCTGCTTTTAATATTCTCTCTTTGTCTTTTGCTCTTGGTATTTTAATTATGATGTGTCTTGGTGTGGTCCTCTTTGGATTCCTTTTATTTGGGGTTCTGTGTGCTTCTTGGACTTGTAAGTCTATTTCTTTTACCAGAGGTGGGAAGTTTTCAGTCATTATTTCCTTAAATAGGTTTTCAGTATCTTGCTCTCTCTCTTCTTCTGGCACCCCCACAATTCTGATGTTGGTACGCTTGAAGCTGTCCCAGAGGCTCCTTACATTATCTTCACATTTTTGGATTCTTTTCTCTTCTTGCTTTTCCAGTTGAATGTTTTCTGCTTCTTTATATTTCAAATTTTTGACTTGATCCTTGCCTTCCACTAGTCTGCTGTTAGGACTCTGTATAATAGTTTTTATTTCCGTCAGTGTATGTTTAATTTCTAGTTGGTCTTTTTTCATCTTTAGTTGGATCTTTTGCATCTCTAGTTGGTCCTTTTTCATCTCCTCTTGGGTCTCACTAAATTTATCCATCTTTTCTAGCATATTCTTGAAAAACCTTATAAGCGTGGTTTTGAACTCTATATCCAGTCGTTTTTTTTCCTCCATTTCTTTTGCTTGTAATCCCTTCCCTTGTCTCGACATTTTCACTATGCCGGGGAAACTTCTGTGCTGGATTCAGCCGCAGAAGCCTCTGTTGAGCTTGGGAGGGGTGGAGTCTCAGGGCTTAAGGGACCGCCTTGCCTTCCAGTCGGCCCCGCCCTCCACGGCCTCTGAGTCTCACTTGACTGGGTAATGGCTGGAGCAGTCCTTGTGCACGCACCCGCAATGCCTCTAACTGCTGCCTTTCCAGCTCCCCTGCGCACCAGGACCACAGGAGTCTAGGTCTCCAGGGTTTCGCCCGAAACAGGGGTTTAGTGGACTCAGAAGTGGCACAGTTGGGAGGGTCTGTCTCCCGCCCACTTGCGAAAGCCAGCGGCACAATCATCAATCTGTCCTCCGCGTGGTGCTGTGCGCGACCAGACCTCCGATCCTTTGCGACTCCCCTAAATTTCTGTGCACTTCTCCCTTTTCACAGTCCAAACTCCCCCCGTATGAGTTTCGGCTGGATCTGGGGTTTAGTGTCGTAGGATAAGGGGTTCAATGCCTTTGAGAGTCTCCGTTTCCCTCCCGCCAGAGAAAGCCAGCCAGGTACTCCGGTACCTGCTCTCTCCACGCGTGCATCTCCGTACCTCAGCTTTTTGCAGCTCCTCTGGGTCTCCGTGAGCCCCTCTCTTTCCCTCTAGTTGTAGAACTTCCACTCAGCCAGCTTTCCTGTGGTTCTGGATGATGTCCGTTCTGTCTTTTAGTTGTAGTTTTGAAATTGTTGTGCGAGGCAGCAGTATAGGTGTTTACCTATGCCGCCATCTTGGATTCCCCTGCTCTACCTCTTTATCCTTCTCTTCCTCCAGCCCCTGGCAACCCCTGATCTTTTTATAGTCTGCATAATTTTACCTCTTCCAGAATGTCATATAATTGGAATATCCATAAGTAACCTTTCAACTGGCTTCTATAACTTAATAATAAGCATTAAAATTACCTCCATTTCTTTTTGTGGTTTAATAGTTCATTTCTTTTTAGCACTAAATTATACTCTGGTTTGGATGTACCACAATTTATCCATTCATCACCTGACAGGTATCTTGATTGCCTCCAGTTATAACCTAAGGTATAACTGTGGTTAAAGATGTTCACTCTTGCCCTGGATGGTGTGGCTCAGTTGTTTAGTATGATCCCGGGCACCAAAAGGTTGCTGGTTCGATTCCTGATCAGGCCACATGCCCAGGTTGCCAGCTCCATACCCAGTAGGGGGAATGCAGGAGGTAGCTGATCGATGCTTCTCTCTCACATGGATGTTTCTCTTTCTCCCTCTTTCTTCCTCTCTCTTTAAAAATGAATTAAAAAAAAATATATGTATGTATATATATATATATATTTAATTTTAGAAGATGTTTATTAAAGCTAGGGACAATGAAACAAAGGAAAGGCTGGGGAAATGAGTGTAGGCTGGTTTGCTATGGCTCACTAAGAAGTCAGAGAAAGGGGACCATGGGGACAGGTTCAGGGGTTTTGCCTGAGATGAACTGCCACTGCCCATTGCTGCCCTGGTTGCAAGCCTCACAGGGTCCCTTAGAGTTTAGGAAATGCATACCTTTCTCCCAACTCTGGCAGCCAAGGCCTGCGGAGGGGCTGCCTCCTGGGCCAGAGGTGAGAGGCTGAGCCTCATGGCAGCCTGGTACATGTGGACCCGCAGCCCCCTCACTTTTCCCGTGTCCAGGGTTGAGACCCACAGTGGTTCGGAAGCCGGGGAACACACAAGATGAGCCTGCAGGAAGATGCTGGGGCGGAAACTGGAGTCCAGGCAGCTGGGTTCCCAGATCCTCCCTGCAGTGGCTGCGCCTGAATAAAAATATTTAAAAAAATGTCTAGTTTTGCCCTGACCAGGTAGCTCAGTTGGTTAGAATGTTGTGCCGATAAACCAAGGTTGCAAATTCGATCTCTGGCCAGGGCACATACAAGCAGCAACCAGTGAATGCATAAATAAGTGGAACAACATACTGGTGTTTCTCTCTCAAATCAATAAAAAAGTAAAAGTCCAGTCTTGCTGGATATGCCAGGCACTTAGTCCTTTGAGCGACTAGATAAGGAGGTTCTTGATTTCATGTTTCACTTTAAATAGGTAGAAACTGAGAAACCTGATTAAGTCACACAGGATACCAAGCAAGGGTCAAGGAATATTAGCCATTCTGTTTGGAAGAACACATAAGCAGATAGCATCTGCTCAGTGCTGGTTGAGTTTACCTGTGTTTGGTGTTGTAGGAGGAAGTGACGTTCGAGGATGTGGCTGTGTTCTTCACGGAAGAGGAGCTGGGGATGCTGGACCCGTCCCAGAGGAAGCTGTACCGAGACGTGATGCTGGAGAACTTCCGGAACCTGGTCTCAGTGGGTGAGGACAGGCGCTCTGTGACTGAATGTCAGCTCCCAGGAGTAGCTTCATATCCTTGGATATTCAAGGCTTTGGAGCCCTTGTAATGGTTTCCTGAGTTTGGGTGTCTGACTTTTCTAATATATAGTGGACACAGTGAGTGAATTATTTTGGTTTTTATCAACAGGCAAGTTTGTGTTTTGTTAAGGAATTATAAATGCACAGTATATTGCTCTGTCTTATCAATTTTTGACTCTATCATGAGCTTTAAAACCAATTGAGACCTATTCTCAATTTTTTTTAATTCTCACCCAAGGATATGTTTTTATTGATTTTTAGAGAGAAAGAGAAACATTGGTCGGCTGCTTCCCACATGCACCCTGACTTGGGATTAAACCCAAAACCTAGGTATGTGCCCTGACTGGGACTCGAGCCTGCAATCTTTTGGTGTACAGGACGATGCTCCAACCATCTGAGCCATCCAGCCAGGGCACTACTCTCAGTTTTTAAGGAAATAAAATTAGATAACTAATCCTCTCACACTCTTCCATAATATCCAAGGAGGAAGTATTTCCTAGCTCATTCTACATATATGTATGGGTCTTTTTAAAATTTTATTTTGACAATATGTTTATTAAAGCTGGGGACAGTGAAACAAAAGAACGACTTAGGGTAGAAGCAACAGGAGAGAGCCGAGGCAGTGATCTGCTTTGGCTCTAGAAATGCTGTAGGGAAGAAATGAGCCGTGGTGTGGCTGCTGTTAGCTCACTGAAAAGTCAGAGGAAAGGGGGCCTCGGAAACAGGGCCAGGGGATGAGCCCAGGAAGAGCTGCTGCTGTCGGTTGTGCCCCTGGTTGCAAGTCTTGTGGGGACTTTTAGGGTTTAGGAGAGGAAAGTAAGGATGCACACCTGGGAGGGAAGAAAGGCATGGAGGTGCTCCAGAGATAACCCACCTATATGGGTTTTGACAAATGGCATTTCTTCAAATTGTTCATTTAAAAAAAAAAGTTTGAAAAACACTGCTTCTGATTACTGGGAGAGTATGCAGTGGGAACCTAATTTTCCAGGAAAGTTTATCTAAAATGTTTTGGTGTTAAGCATGTGACTGCATGTTCACCGGGCATCAAACATTCAAACAAGACATGGCCCACTTAGTAAAGGGAGAAAAGTTTTGGGTGGTGAATATGGCAATCCAAAGAAAAGGGAATTCAGCCCTGACTGGTGTTGCTCCCTTGGTAAGAGCATTGTCCCATATACTGAAAGGTCACAGGTTCAGTTTTTGGTCAGGGCACATATCAGTGTTTTGGGTTCGATTTCTGGCCCCAGATGGAGCATGTATGGGGGATGGGGGACAACCAGTTGATGTTTCTCTCTCTCTCTCTCTCTCTCTCTCTCTCTCTCTCTCTCTCTCTTCCCATCTCAATGAAAATGTCATGAGGATTAGAATTTTTAAAAAATTCTTTTATGTTTTTGTTTTTTCTTCCAACGACTTAAATTGGCTCTTGGAATCTGGAGTCCCCGGTGGTCTGCTCTGGGTCTCCACTCTCTCAATACATCTCTTGTCCTCTTCCTCTTGTTCCATTTTTCCCACTCACATTGTCCCCGTTACTGTTCCTCAGACCTGCCAAGGATTCTATATATTGCTTGTTGCTGCTGTAATTACTATAAATAGCAGAGACAGTTTGATTATATTTTAGTTCTTTAGGTGTGAAGTGTGACATGTCTCACTGAGCTAAGTCAAGGTGCCTGCAGGGCTGTGTGTCATTCTGGATGCTCTAGGAGGGACCCTTCCCCTAGGGTTGCTAGTATCTAGGACCTTCTCAATTCCTTGGTTCTTGTTCTCCTTCCTCTGTCTTCAAAGCCATCAGTGTTGCATTTCTGACCACTTTTCTGGACTTTTCCTCTACCACTCTTCTGTCTCCCACCTCTCGGGACCCTTCTGATTACGTTGGTCCCTCTGGAATAATCCTGGATGCTCTTCCCATTTTTATGGTTAGCAACCTTAATTGCATCTGCAACCCCATTCTTTACTGTGTAAATAACATGTTCATAGGTTCTGAGGATTGGATATGGACCTCTTTCAAGAACCATTGTTAAGTATACTACACAAGCTTTTCCTTCAGGGTCCTTCACTTCCTTCTGCCTGGAATGCTCTTTCACCCCAACTACTACTGCCTCTTTCTTTCTTCTTTCATTGCCTGCTCAGTTTCAATATCATGACACAGGCATTCTGACCACACTCTTTAAATAAAATTCTGCTGCCTGGCTGGCATGGCTCAATGGTTGAGTATCGACCTATGAACCAGGAGGTCATGGTTTGATTCCTGGTTGGGTCCTATACCCCACTTGCAGGCTCGATCCCCAGAGGGACCAATTTGGTTATAATTCTCTTCCTGTAGATTATATTCCACATGTATATATTCTACAAATATAACCAAAACAAAAGAGGTAACTGAAATATTTGCACAACCCATGCATGTGCAAATATTTGGTTTTATTTGTTTTGGTTGGGTATCAACACAGAACAATAAGAGGAACTACACATATTATGTAGAATTTACTTTGCATATATAGATATAAACTGCTCTAGGTTTTTTACATATATGATTGTAAAGAGTTTAGCCACTGAAACCGGTTTGGCTCAGTGGATAGAGCGTCAGCCTGTGGACCGAAAGGTCCCAGGTTCGATTCCGGTCAAGGGTATGTACATTCCAGTTACGGGCACATCTCCAGTCAGGAGTGTGCAGGAGGCAGCTGATCGAAGTTTCTCTCTCATTGATGTTTCTAACTCTCTATCCCTCTCCCTTCCTCTCTGTAAAAAAATCAATAAAATATATTTTAAAAAGGAGTTCAGCCAACTACAAAGTTTAGAGGGACAGTTTATACTCCTCCTCCTGCACTTGACACCAACTGCAAGTTTGTGGGATGGGGGTTCCCAATCTATCTTCACTTTGAATGAGTCTCTAGATGACCTAATAGAACTGCTGAATGCTGTTATAATCATGGTTAGTGTTTTTAAAGGGAAGGATTCACCTTACAATTAAGTAAGAGAAAAGGCACAGGAAAAGGAGTCTAGAGAAGAATCAGATACAGAGCTTCCACTGTCCTCTCTGTGGATTAAGGATGTGTTATTGTGTTACTTACCAACATGAAAGTGTGAAATTACACAGGGTATTGCCAATCAGGGAAGCTCACCTAAGCCTCAGTGTGATGGGGTTCCATCACATGGCCTGTATACCTTGAATAGTTTTATGAGGTTATTCTGTCTCTTGATTCACACCACTAGGTAACAGAAAGCTTTATCCACAATCACAATCTCTTCTTTCTGGTATTGTTAGCCTCATTCCAAAATCATATTGTTATACCAGCCAGTGTGACCCCAGACCCTCATATCTTTCCAGATATGACATTTCACATGCTTAGAGTTTCTCTCTCAGAAATGGAAGACAAATGCCAGATCCCTTTTTGGGTAAGATATCTAATGTAAGGATGTGTAACGTAAATCCAAATATACAAAGTATTGATTATGTTATTGCTTTTCCTTAAAAGTTGATTCATACTTAATTGTGTATATATTTACTTCATCATTTTCTATTGAAGACTTTACACTGATTATAAAATTCAATAGAAACATCAGCTGATTAACATGTATCATATTACTATATTTGTTAGGAAGTCTTTGGTTTCTAAGTTATACCTCAAATAGGAAACTTGGTGTGGTTCTAAATTTATTTCATTGATGCTTAGAGGAGAAGAACCTGCTGGACTACTATTTAGTTTCTGTAAAACAGATATCATGACACATATCCAAAGGACATAGTGAATACTTTGGATTTATTGAAGTCTCATGCTCTACCTTAAATGTAAAATCTTGAAGATACAAATGAACAAAGTCTTCATTTATCCACATCTTTAAATTATCTCTTCTTATAGGAGGCATGATCAAATATGAGATGGAGACTGTTCCAGAACCAGAACAACAAGAAGAATTTTTCTGCTGGCAAATATGGCAACAAATTGCAAGTGACCTAATCAGGAGTCAAGACTCCATGATCAAGAGTCCTCAGTTCCCTAAACATAATGATTCACCCAGCCAGATTGAGGCAGGACTGTCTATAACTCACACAGGCCAGATACCTCACTGGGGAAATGAATGTAACAAATTCTTTTGTGATACCTTCAATTTTGATCTTCATCAACAAATACACTCAGGAGAGAAATCTCATACATGTGGTGAGTGTGGAAAAAGCTTCTTTTATAGTTCAGCACTTCGTATTCATCAGAGAGTTCACTTGGGAGAGAAATGCTATAAGTGTGATAAGTGTGGTAAGGAATTCAGTCAGAGCTTACGTCTGCAAACCCATCAGCGAGTCCACACCGTAGAAAAACCATTTAAATGTGAGCAGTGTGGGAAAGGCTTCAGTCATAAGGCAACACTTAGTGACCATTGCAAATTACACTCAGGAGAGAAACCTTATAAGTGTGAAGAATGTGGGAGGACCTTCCTTCATGCTTACCATCTTTACAACCATCAGAGAGTCCACACTGGGGAGAAACCATTCAAATGTGATATATGTGGGAAGAACTTCCGTCGCAGGTCAGCACTTAATAGTCATTGTGTGGTCCACACAGGAGAGAAACCGTACAAATGTGAAGAGTGCGGAAAATGCTTTGGTTGGTGCTCACATCTTCATATCCATAAGAACATTCACATGGGACAGAAATCATACAAATGTGACAAGTGTGGAAAGAGCTTCTACTCTAAGGCAGATCTTTATTACCATCAGAGGATTCACACAGAAGAGAAACCCTATAATTGTGAGGTATGTGGGAAGAGCTACAGATGGGCCTCACATCTTTTGGCCCATCAGCGAGTCCACAGTGGAGAAAAACCATTCAGATGTGAAGAGTGTGGGAAGAGATTTGGTCGGAAAGCATACCTACAAGCTCACCTAAAAGTCCACACAAGAGAAAAGCCATTCAAGTGTGAGGATTGTGGGAAGAGCTACAAGACAAGCTTGGATCTTGAAGTGCACCGGAGCATCCACACAGGAGAGAAACCATATACATGCTGGGTGTGTGGTAAGCACTTAAGTAGGGCCTCACACCTTAAACTTCATCAGAGAGTCCACACTGGAGAGAAACCATACAAATGTGATGTGTGTGGTAAACTTTTCAGTCAGTTTTCACATCTACAGTCTCATCAGAAAGTTCACACAAAGGAGAAGCCTTACAAGTGTGAGGTATGTGGTAAGCACTTCAAGTCAAGTTCATACTTTAAAATTCATTACAGAAGCCATGTTGGTGATAAATTTCATCAATTCTCAGAAGAAGGAAAACTTTTGTTTCATTAAAGTGAATGTTTCAACCATGGCTCAACATAGCCCAATGATTCTGAGACTATACAAGTGTTACAGTGAGGGCATGAGGGCAGGGAGCATGTTTGCTGCTGAACCTACACAATCTTAACATTGATTAGCAACTTGTATATGTATTCAGCATTCATTTGTTAAATCAGTCAAGGAAAGAAAATATGTAATATTTAAAAACTGTCTCTGGAAACCTACAAAAAACAATTCAGGGAAACAAACATGAGTTGAAATACAGAAATACACTGGGTCCTGCATGCCACAACATTATTTTGTTAGTATCTTTGCAGTTGGCTCCTAGCCTACCCTCTGACTCTGTTTTGAGGTCGTGTTCTTATTATTTGGGTTTCTGTCTAGTGTTCTGTTAATATATATAGTATAAATTCATCTTTTGGTTTTCCTGACAGTCCAGTTATAACTTTGCAATAACTGGCTACTGCACATATCACAATTGACATTTTTCAATAGTGTTAAGGTAAGGGTTCAAAGTAACCCATTAAAAGGATCAGATTTAACACCAGTGATAATAGTTTTCATAACCTTGAATTCATTGAATTTTAAGTCTTTGTTTTTCCATGCAGGCTTCTAATTATAGCATGCATTTCTTTATTTCCTTTTTTTGGGGGGTAGGGGTAAAAGAGGTTGAGAATAGGGGTTAATCCTTACCTGAGGATATTTTCTGTTTTCCATTGATTTTTAGAGAAAATGTAAGGGAGGAAGGGAGAGAAACATCGATGTGAGAGAGACACATTGATTGGTTGCCTCCGTAAGCACCCCAACCAGAACTGGGATTTAACCTGCAATCCAGGTATATGCCCTTGACCAGAAATCAAATCAGAAACCCTTCAGTGAATGGGCTGATGTTCCAGTCACTGAGCTATAACAGCCAGGGCTTGTAGTATTTCTTTTGTCAAACTTCTCTGGTGGGGGATATGCCAAATTTGAAGGACATTTAGTATCTCAACTTCCTATATTCTTCCCTTATCCCCATAAAATAAATACCAGAAAAAGTTCTTGGGATTTGGTAATTTCATCAAATATATTCATTACTTGCATAGGAATGCCATTTACATGCTTTTCTTTTTTGGTAAAAACACATCTTTGGAAAATCAGATATAACAATGTGTAATTTAGAAGTCATAGTTTAAGAATTTAAGATTATGAGATTCAAATAATGAAAAATGAATACCACATCAGTAATGCCACACAATTTTTAGAATGGAAATAACAAGTGTTCGTCAGTAAAAATTTGTTTAAATTATGTATTTTCAAAATAACTTGGAGTCATTAAAGTGATGGCAAGGACATGTAATAACAGAAGAAGAACATAATATGGGCCTTCGTAGAATTAAGTTCATAAATTTGTGTATATGTGTATAAAAATAAAATGTGGAAAGTGATATTCCTAGTAATGATCTTCTTTAGCAAGGAGTATTTCCATTTTTAATTCCATAATGTGTTTTAATTTCTCATGAGCATTAATTTGATCAAACAGGTAAATTATGTATAATGGAATTTGAAAAATGATTAATATAAATAATTTACAGTTATGGACTCCTAATAAGATTATACTATATTATCATATAATATCAAAATTAAGCAATAGAACTTCATCAGTATTTAAAAATTTTTTCTGGTTATTTGAATACACAAATAAGTTAATGCACGTGACACATCTTTAGGCATAAGCCAGGGAGCCGATAAATACTGGAGATAGATATAAAAGGATACACATTTTGTGAAAGTTAAAAATAATTATGTACTTTTTTAAAATTGATTTTTATTTTTTTTAGAGAGAAAGAGAGAGAAACATCGATGTGAGAACAGTACATCTAGCAGTGGCCTCCTGCACACCCTCTACCAGGTATCAAGCCCACAACTCTGGCATGAGCCCTAAGTGGGAATTGAACCAGCAACCTTATGGTGCATGAGACAACACCCAACCAACTGAACCACATCAGCCATTCAGTACTACTTCTTTTTTAAAATATATTTTTATTGCCTGGCTGGCGTGGTTCAGTGGTTGAGGATCGACGTATGATCGAGGATGTCACGGTTTGATTCCTGGTCAGGGCACATGCCTGAATGAAAAATAAAGGGAGAAACTTTTTATCTCCCAACCCCAAATTATCCTGTAAATTCTTATGGACACAATCCTTCCTTTCATGGCTGTCGAGGAACTGAGTAAATTTTTGGCAAAATTTGTTTGTTATAATCTCTAAAGAATTTTTTGCATAGTTTGGCAAGGAAGTCAAAAGACTAGTACTTTTGTGACCCACTAGCTCCCTCTATTGCACCCATCTCTCAGTGTCATTCTATCTTGGCAGGCTGGAACAAGGTTCAGAGTTCTCTCTCCAGTAGTTGCCAAGCCCACTTAGATCTGGTCTGGATGAATGAAACAATTATCTCCTGGATCAATGCAGCAAAGAAGGATAAACACTGGCTTTTTCTTATCTAAACAGGAGAAAGCTCCTGACTGAGGTGTGGCCATGATGGGCTGTGGCTGTGGTGGTGGCTGAATGATACAGGAGGCACCAGACTATTCTAAACAGAGAATTGCTTGTCCTTCTCCAATGAAACAAGGAACCACATACCAATGAGTATTCACTTTCAAACAGGTCACCACCAATAAAGCAAAATGACCAACCCTAAGCCAGCTCCAGAAGAGAGATACTGTCCATTTCCTGCTGGAATTTCCTGGTTCCCATTGGTACTTAACATTGTCCCATTGGCTATGATTATTCTTTATTCCCTTCACTCTGGCAGGTCTGTGTTGGAGGGACAAGGAAAGGCCCCTGGGTAAGTTGGAAGGGTCCAGCGTTGGCAGTGATGCCCCTGCACACACAGGGTGTGTGTGTGTGTGTGCCCATCCTTGCCAGAACTCCCACTTAGTTGGACTGGCTGCTGAATCTTCTTTGGATCAGTTGTCTTTTTGTGTGCCCACAGGGCCCAGGACTGTCTTTTTCACTCTGAGCTTCTGGAGGGCAGGCAGCAGCAACAGTTGTTGAAATACATGCCTTTTAGACCCTGAGTTCAGGAAAGAGCAGCACCATAGAGGGTGGTGGCAGCTCCTTCTTGTATGTGAAAGGCCTGGCCTACGTAAACAGCACTGTGTACACCCACCAGCTGCAATGAAGAGAGGAGCACATCATGTTTCCTGGATGTACTGACTTCGATGTGGCCCCATGCAGAGAGAGACAGTGATGGAGCTCGTTGGAGAATAGAACGTTGCAGAGTTTGGACCAGTTGTAAGCCAGCTTGGTCCAGTAGTCATTTTTAGGTATGAAGCATGGTAATGATCCCAACATAGGGGAAACTGTTTGAAACTACTGTTTTAAAATTCTCTGCTGTTTTGAAATTCTCTGTTATTTTTAGACTGTAAAAAAACTTTTTTAGCTTGAATAATATAAGAGATAAACTTAATTGTCTGATCTTGCAAGCTAGCCACCTAATATAAGGGACTGAAATGATGATATTGATGCCAGGTATCCAGATAGATGTGTATTCAAGGTTGCAGGTGTTTGCATAGATATGATACTCAGAATTTGACAGAGTAATCTGCTCTGAACCTGTGCGCAACAAAGATGACTCCTAACTAATTGGCTAATTAAGGCACCTTGTCCAGCTGTTGATTTGCGATACAACAGGTGGAGAGAGCTGGCTGAAGTCCTGTAAATTGATGTGACTCTGAGGAGACCACACTGACAGGCTGGGGCTGAGCTGCACAAGACATCCTGAAGGAGCCGGACAGGTAGAAGTGCCCCCAGGCGATTCACCATTTTTTGTGAGGCTCCAGGGTAGAGCCAGAGACACTGCGTTGCACACAAGCACGTGGAGCAGCACATGCTTGGCCTGGAACACTTGTGCTCGCCACCAAGCAGAGAGAAGTCCAGGGTGACTGTGGGTACCCAGGCTTTACGCCATTCTCCCAAAATGGGTGACATGGGCTTCACTGGCTTTTGTCACAGTCCTACAGGGCAGGATCACGTGAGCACCTTGAAGGGCAAAAGAGTTGGCAGTTTCAAACTCTATTCCTGAATTAGCTGCAGTAGCTACAATCACCCACTTTGCCAGTGAAATCCTGGCCCTGGGATATTTTCATGACTTGGGTGCTACCGTCGTATTCTGTCTGGTGATTGGTTTTGTAGAATTGTCCATAGTAAAGGCCAGTTTTGGGTCCAAACAGTTACATTATTTACTAGTATATGGTTGACCAAATAAGTGTCCTTTCTCATCGGTTTCGTGTTCCCACCTATAAGACAAATCTGTTTCTTTTTCCAGTTTTCGGATGTTCCCATTGAGTCTTCTCAGTGTGATTGACATCATACACCCAGCCGCCGCCTTTGGTGGTTCTCTGCTCAAGCCTGGTGGCAGCTCGCCCCTGTCCAGCTCCGCGAAGCAAAGGGCTGTCAGGGCAGCGGGGGCTTTGCATCACGCGCCTCCTCAACTTCTGACTGCCGGGTCTGGCCCCCAGGAACTCGCTCCTTCCAACCGAGCGGCCGCGCTCCCAAACTCCCTTAATTTCTTTTTTTAAAATATATTTTGTTGATTTTTTACAGAGGAAGGGAGAGGGATAGAGAGTTAGAAACATCGATGAGAGAGAGAGACTTCGATCAGCTGCCTCCTGCACGCCCCCTACTGGGGATGTGCCCACAACCAAGGTACATGCCCTTGACCAGAATCAAACCTGGGACCTTTCAGTCCACAGGCTGACCCTCTATCCACTGATCCAAACCGGTTTCGGCTCCCTTAATTTCTTGAAGATTGTATCTCCTCACTTAGTCTCTTTCCAACACTATTCCTATCATAACTGGACTCATTAAAATGACTTCAGGAAGTCCTGCGTCTACGTAATATTTTCTCTGGAAGACTTAGCGAACGTTAATGGATTCTCAGTAAAAGAACTCAGGTTCCTAACCAGGAAATTGAGATTCTGGGATTCTCTCCGCTCTGGCATTTTGGGAAGTGTAGTCCGGAAGACCTGTGAGATCGCAGGAGCTTCCTGTAGTCACAATACTTTTTTTCTACAGGGTGAGCCTATACGTTTTCCTTCGGGATTCTGGGAAGTGTAGTCCGACGTCTTGTGCAGTCGCGAGTACTTCTGCTCAGGAAGGCGGGTCTGGTGAATTCTGGGAAATGTAGTCCCGAAGACCCGTGAGATCACAGGCACTTTGGTTCTGGGAGTGTCAAGTTTTTACTGTATTTTCCACGGGGTGGTCTGTCCGTTCGACCTCACACCGGCCTTTCCGATCTTTCTGAATCAATGCTTAAGACCCGCAATGACTCAGCGGTCTATTTAGGGGAAAAGAAGCCTCTGCGGAGGATGCTAGTGTGGAAGGGCGAGGTCGGCGATGCTTCTGAGCTATGGGTTAGGGTGGAAAGGGCTCCAGTGGCTTTGATCGCCTGGTGTGAGTTCCCAGGGCCATCCTCTCGCCCAGCCCACCCCCTCCACCCGCCCTGCGCCCTGTTGCCGCCTGGCATTGGTCGTCCTCAGTCTCCCCGTGCCTCCCTTGACTGTACTTTAAAATAAGAATATCAGGACCTTTCTAACAATTGTTTTTTTTAAAAATAAACCTTTATTGTTCAGTTTATTACATTTGTTTCTCTTTTATTCCCCCATAGCTCCCCTCCTCCCAGCTCCTATCCCTCAACCCTTACCTCCCCCGCCCCCCCACATTATCCTCATCCATAGGTGTATGATTTTTGTCCAGTCTCTCCCTGCACCCCCCTCACCCCTTTTCCCCTGAGAATTATCAGTCCACTCCCTTTCTATGCTCCTGATTCTATTATATTCACCAGTTTATTCTGTTCATCAGATTTTTAATTCACTTAATTTTTAGATTCACTTGTTGATAGATATATATTTGTTGTTCATAATTTTTACCTTTTTCTTTCTCTTCTTAAAGGATACCTTTTAGTATTTCATATGATACTGGTTTGGAGTTGATGAACTCCTTTAGCTTTTTCTTATCTGTGAAGCTCTTTATCTGCCCTTCAATTCTGAATGATAGCTTTGCTGGGTAGAGTAATATTGGTTGTAGGTTCCTGCTATTCATCACTTTGAATATTTCTTGCCACTCCCATCTGGCCTGCATAGTTTCTGTTGAAAAATCAGCTGACAATCATATGGGGGCTTCCTTGTAGGTAGTTAACTGTTTTTCTCTTGCTGCTTTTAATATTCTCTCTTTGTGCTCTTGGTATTTTAATTATGATGTGTCTTGGTGTGGTTCTCTTTGGATTCCTTTTATTTGGGGTTCTGTGCACTTCCTGGACTTGTAAGTCTATTTCTTTCACCAGATGAATTTTTCAGTCATTATTTCTTCAAATAGGTTTTCAGTATCTTGCTCTCTCTCTTCTTCTGGCACCCCCACAATTCTGAAGTTGGTACACTTGAAGTTGTCCTGGAGGCTCCTTACACTATCTTCACATTTTTTGATTCTTTTTTCTTCTTGCTTTTCCAGTTGAGTGTTTTCTGCTTCTTTATATTTCAAATTTTTGTCTTGATTCTTATGTTCCCCTAGTCTGCTGTTGGGTCTCTGTATAATATTTTTTATTTCAGTCAGTGTATGTTTAATTTCTAGTTGGTTCTTTTTCATCTCCTCTTGGGTTTTGCTAAATTTATCCATCTTTTCTAGGAGATTCTTGAAAAACCGTATAACCATAGTTTTGAACTCTATCCAGTCGTTTGTTTTCCTCCATTTCTTTCGTTTGTGATCTGTTCCTTTGTCACCACATTTTCACCGCCGGGAGAACTTCTGTGTTGTCATCAGCCTTATGATACAAGACTTGCAAAACTGCAAAAGCCTCTCTGTTGAGCTTGGATGGGGCAGAGTCTCAGGGCTTAACAGACTGCCTTAGCTTCCATTCAGCCCCATCCTATGTGGCCCCTGAGTCTCAAGTGTCTCTCAGTAATCGTTGCAGCCTCTCTGTGAACACACATGCTCATGCACATGTGCCTTTAGATCTCTGCCTTTCTGGCTCCCCTGCACACTGGGACTTGTATGAGTCTGGGTCCCCAGGGTCTCGCCTGAAACTGGGGTTCAGTGGAGTTAGAAGTGGCACAGTTAGGAGGCTCTGTCTTCTGCCCACTAAAGAAAGCCAGCAGCACAATCAGCATTCTGTCTTCTGTGCACAGTGGTGTGCGCACCCCCAGACCTCTGTCGTTTCGCGGCTCCCCTTAATTTCTGTGCACTCCTCCCTTTTCATGACAGTCCAGACCCATCCTTGTATGTGTCTCATCCAGATCTGGGGTTCAATGCAATCGGAACTGGGGTTCAGTGCTGTTGGGAGTTTCTGTCTCCCTCCTGCTAGAGGAAGCCAGCCAGGCACCCCGCTGACCATCCTTGCTATGAACGTGTCTCCGTACCTCAGCTTTTTCAGCTCCTCTGAGTCTCTGTGAGCCCCTCTCTTTCCTTCTAGTTGTAGAATTTTCACTCAGCCAGCTTTCCTGTGGTTCTGGATGATGTCTGTTCTGTCTTTTAGTTGTAGTTTTGATATTATTGTGCGAGGCAGCAGTTTAGGTGTTCACCTATGCCACCATCTTGGTTTCTCCTCTCCAAAATAGTTTTGGGAATTAAAAAATGGCAGAAATAGAAATAGTAAGTTAGTTTTTGGCACGTTGTGAATGGTGATCTCTCCTTAGTTTTAATTTTCTCTGGGTTAAGGTAAGATCCATGGCTGCACTGACCCTGCCTCTTCTCTGATCCCTGAGAGATGCTGTTAGAATGCCGAATGGACCTCTCTTTTTCTTTTATTTCCTTCTTATTTTTTTTAAATGTAAAAGTTGTTTCCAGATTGCATGGAGGGAGAAGAAGCTTTAACTTTTCTTGAGGACTTCGCCACGATCATGGCATTTCATAGCATTCTTCTTCCCCCAGCCTGACTTCTCAAAAAGGACTGCACCGAGGTAGAGGTAGTGACTCCTTGGCTGCTGAGAGCAAAGCTCCGAGTGATTGTGACTTGAGATTTTCATTTGACAATGATGTTAACATAAATCGTAAAAAAGGTAAAATGTGTAATCAGGCATGGGTATTGATGATAATTAATCCTTAACTGCTAACTTTGATGATAAGGGTTTTATACAAATAAATACATGATGTCACATTGTGGCTCTGTGAAAAAGTATTGCCTTTCAGCATTTCATATAATACTAGTTTGGTGGTGATGAACTCCTTTAGCTTTTTCTTGTCTGTGAAGCTCTTTATCTGCCCTTCAATTCTGAATAATAGCTTAGCTGGGTAGAGTAATCTTGGTTGTAGGTCCTTGCTATTCATCACTTTGAATATTTCCTGCCACTCCCTTCTGACTTGCAAAGTTTCTGTTGAGAAATCAGCTGACAGTTGTATGGGCATTTGACTAAATGTTTTTCTCTTGCTGCTTTTAAGATTCTCTCTTTGTCTTTAGCCCTAGGCATTTTAATTATGATGTGTCTTGGTATGGTCCTCTTTGGGTTCCTCTTGTTTGGGACTCTCTGTTCTTCCTGAATTTGTAAGTCTATTTCTTTCACCAGGTAGGGGAAGTTTTCTGTCATTATTTCTTTGAATAGGTTTTCAATATCTTGCTCTCTCTCTTCTCCTTCTGGCACCCCCATAATGCAAATGTTGAAATGTTTGAAGTTGTCCCAGATGCTCCTTATACTATCCTCATATTTTTGGATTCTTTTTCTTTTTGCTCTTCTGGTTGGGTTTTATTTATGTATTTATTTATTTATTTATTTAATATATATTTTATTGATTTTTTTACAGAGAGGAAGGGAGAGGGATAGAAAGTCAGAAACATCAATGAGAGAGAGACATCGATCAGCCACCTCCTGCACACCCCCTACTGGAGATGTGCCCGCAAGCAAGGTACATGCCCCTGACCGGAATTGAACCTGGGACCCTTCAGTCCGCAGGCCGATGCTCTATCCACTGAGCCAAACTGGTCTTGGCTGGGTTTTATTTTTGTTTTCTAATATTTCAAATTGTTGATTTGATTATCAGAATCCGCTACATTACTGTTGAATCCCTGTATATTAGTCTTTATTTCAGCCAGTGTATGCTTAATTTCTGACTGGCTTTTTTTCTTTCTTTTTTTTTTCTATATTTTTGGAGGTTTCTAGAAGATTCTTAAGTAACCTTATAATTGTGGTTTTGAACTCTGTAACCAATAGTTTGCTTTCTTCCATTTCTTTCATTGATGACATGTTTCTTTATCTTCACATGTTGGCTGCTTCTCTGTTTTTGTTTCTATGTATTGGGTGAAGTTTCTGGGTCCCCTTGAGTTGGTCATGTGGCCTTGGGTAATAGGTATTCTGTAGGGCCCAGTGGCTCAGCCTCTTCAGTCACCTGAATTGGGAGCTCTAGGTGCACCTCTTTGTGGGCTATGAGCACAGTCTTGTTGTAGCTGAGATTTGATTACTGTTGGTGTCACTGGGAGGAATTGACTTCCAGTCTGATTTTCTGTGAGGACCAGCTGCAACTACGGTGGGAGAGCTGCTGAGCAGGGCTTGCTTCAGTGGGGGTTGGGTGCTCACTGAGTCTGCTCCTTGGGTGTGTAGAGTTGTAATCTTGTATGGTCTGACACTGACCACTGGGTATATTAGCACTTGGGTCTCCATGGTGGTGCAAAGTTAGCCGCTGCCTGGGGCCACCTAGCAGGAGCTACAGAGAGATCTGCAGATTCCTCCTCTTGGTGTCAGGTTTGGAAGTGCCCAGATGAGGCCCAGTTATAAAGCAAGGCAGGCTGGTGATGCTGCCAAGTCGTAGGACTTTTATTGTTAGGGTTGGAGCTCCCTGACCCAGCTGCAGCTTGTTTGAGAGATTTTAGCCAGAGCAATAACAGACCATTCACATGCAAAAGCCACTGCACACAGCTTGGGTGGGGTTGTAAATTGGATGTGGTAGGATCTTAGAGAATCACCATGGAGGAGCAAACAGAAATAGTTGCCAGTCAGCCCTGTGACTTGGGAGGACCCAGCATAGGAACAATGATCCCTGTGAGCACCTCTGTCTGGGAGAAAGCTGCCCCCAAGATTCTGCCCCCATGCCAGACAATCCAACTGTCCTTGTATGTGTCTGTGTCCCCGAGAGCCTTGCCCTAGTGCTGGAGGTCAGGGGAAGTGGGACCTTGTAAGTTTGTGGTGCTGGCCTTTTAAGAGGAACACTGGGTCTCCAGCAGCCTCTGTGTCACTGAGTCCCAATCTGTACTGGTTTTTACAGCCTGTAGTTCTTACTGCTTGTAGGACTTCTTTTCCCAGCTCTGGGAGCCTGGGCTGGGGGTCTGGTGTGAGGCTGGGACCCCTTGCTCCTCCAAGTGGCCTCCACAGAAATGATCTCCCTCTTAGTTATAAAAGCAGCACACGTGGGTGCCAGACTAGCCCATTCTGCACTTCTGCACCTCCTACCAGTCTTAGTATGCTTTCTTCTTTACTTCTCTAGTTGTAGGACTTCCAAATGGAAGGTTCTACAGCAGCAGTTCTCAACCCTGCTAGAACTGCTAGCAAGGTCACTTAAGACAATCGGGAAACATAGATATTTACATTATGATTCATTAACAGTAGCAAAACTACAGTTATGAAGTAGCAACGAAAGTAATTTTATGGTTGGGGTCACCGCAACATGAGGAATTGTATTAAAGGGTCGTGGCATTAGAGAGGTTGAGAACCACTGATCTGTACCCTTTAATTTTTAACTGCTTGCCACTTACAGACATTTAGATAGTTTAGGAATTATGCTAAGGTTTAAAAAATATTTTTAACTTTTTAGTTTTTTCTTTTTAAAAATTTATGTCTATTTTTCAATTACAATTGCCATTTACTATCATATTAGTTTAGGCATACAGCATAGTGGTTAGACAGAACTTGTGAAGTGATCCTCTCAGTAAGTCCCCTTGGCACCATACATAGTTACCACAATATTATTGACTAGATTCCCTGTGGTGTTCTTTACATTTCTCTGAGGAATGTTATTGTTTTAAACAACTCTGCAGTGACAAGTGTCTCACATAAAATCTTTTCCTCCAAAATCAATTCTGAAAACAATTTGGCAGTTTTTTGTATTTGATGTGCAAATTGGCTGTTTTCTTTCCATTTTTTTAAAACATGGATAGTTTCCTTTTTTGATAATGATTTTTTATTTTTATTTTGTTGATTTTAGGGAGAGAGGAAGAAAGAGGGAGAGAGAAACATGGATGTGAGAAAGCAACATTGATTGGTTGCCTCTGGCACACACCCCAACTGGGAATCAAACCTGCAACGTGGGTTTGTATTCTGACCGAGAATTGAACCAGTGACCTTTCACGCACCAGACGACACTCAACCAACTTAGGCACACTAGTCAGGGCAAGATGGCTGTTTTCTAGATAGAATATCCAAATATAAGCATTGCATAGCAAACTCTCACTGCTGCTGCACACAAATATTATCAGAGGTTTTCACACAAGAAGAGCTAGATTCCATTTTCCCCATGCCTCAGTCAGGCCTGTGTGTTTTTTATTTAGTGGTCTTTTTTTTTTCCTTGTGTAATAACTAGTTTGACTAAAGTAATATGCAACCTTAGTTTAAAATGTCCAGAGATGCCCTGGCCGGTGTGGCTTGGTGGATAGAGCATCAGCCTACGCACTGAAAGGTCCCAGGTTCGATTCCAGTCAAGGGCATGTACCTTGGTTGCAGCACATCCCCCACCCCCTGCAGGAGGTGTGCAGGAGGCAGCTGATCAATATTTCTAGCTCTCTATCCCTCTCCCTTCCTCTCTGTAAAAAAATCAATAAAATATATTTTTTAAAAATGTCCAGAGATACCCTGGCTGGTGTTGCTCAGAGTGTCTGTCTGCGGACTGAAGGGTCCTGGGTTCGATTCTGGTCAAGGGCACGTGCTCGGGTTGCGGGCTCAGTCCCAGTAGTGGGCGGGTAAGAGGCAGCCAGTGTATGATTCTCTCTCATCATGGATGTTTCTCTCTCTCTCTCCCTTCTTCTCTGAAATCAATAAAAATATATTTAAAAAATAAAAATAAATAAAATGTCAAAGATGGCCCTGGCTGGGTACCTCAGTTGATTAGATCATCATCCCAAAACACCAAGGTTTTGGATTTGATTCCAGCTCAGGACACATGAGAGACAACCAGTGAATGCATAAATAAGTGGGACAACAAATTAATATTTCTCTCACTCTCTCTAAAAATCACTTTTTTATTTTTAAGTAATTTTGAAAGATGTTATGTGTGCCTTGAGGTTACACAGGACAATCTGTGTAAAAAAAGTGATAGGACCCAGGATTCATGTGTGAGAAAGAAAGAAGGCAGGTGCTATATGTTTGGACTAAGTTACTAAACACTTCTGGGGACAACTGGCAATATTCACCTAAAAGGAAATTACATGTAGCCTGGGGTGCATATTTAGGTTCTCTCTCTCTTTTTTAAAAATATGTTTTATTGATTTCAGAGAGGAAAGGAGAAGAAGAGAGAGAGGGGCGGCAAGAAACATCAATGATGAGAGAGAATTATTGATTAGCTGCCTCCTGCACACACCCTGCTGGCGATCAAGCCTGCAACCAGGACATGTACCCTTGGCTGGAATCGAACCTGGCACCCATTAGTCCACAGGCTGACACTGAGCCAAACCAGCCAGGGCTATATTTAGGGTTCTTGGAGGTTACTGGCAAAGAGACCCAATGAGAGCACAAAATAAAAATAAGAGGATTGTGGTCACTGCGTACTTCTGCTGAGGCTGAGGAGAATCAGTGTGTGGAGTTGGAGGAGAAGGACTGGGCGTTCTACACATTGACTTAAGTTGCTCAAAATCTGAGACCATTTTCTGCCCATCCTTTCTACAGTCTCAGTGCTATCCCTTTTCAAGAGGCCGCTGATTGAGGTTACATGTGCTTGGTTGTGTGGGAGGAAATGACCTTACAGAACGTGGCTATCGAGGACCTGGGGCTTCTGGACTCTGTCCAGAGGAAGCTGTATCAAGACGGGATGCTGGAGGTCTTCCTGAAGCTGGTCTCAGAGGGTGAGGACAGACCCTCGGTGCTCAGTGTCAGCTCCCAGGATTGGCTTGTGTCCTCATGCGTTCAAGGCACCGTGGATCCTAAAATGGTTGCTGTATTTGTGGACCAGACTTTTATACCAACACTTTTTTACGCAATGAAATGAGGGAGAACTATCAGTTTGTTAGAAAGAACAGAATACTTTGCAGCAAAAACACTGGCCAGTTGCATGAGTGATCTAAAAACCATTCGGAGGAGCTTTAATGAAAACAGGCATTGGTTAGCAATTAGGTTTTGTAATACATTTTGTACATATCTCACTGAATCTTGAGATATTGGTATTTTTTAAAATAGGTCATGATTTTTAAAAACGTTTGAAAAACACTCATTTGATTAATTGAGTATGCAATAGGAATCTTAAATTTCCAGTAAATTATACCTCAGTATGTTCATTTAAAATACTAGAGGTCCAGCCGGAACCGGTTTGACTCAGTGGATAGAGCGTCAGCCTGCAGACTGAAAGGTCCCAGGTTTGATTCCGGTTGGGGGCATGTACCTTGGTTATGGGCACATCTTCAGTGTGGGGCGTGCAGGAGGCAGCTGATCAATGTCTCTCTCTCATGATGTTTCTGACTTTCTATCTCTCTCCCTTCTTCTCTGTAAAAAATCAATAAAATATATTTAAAAAAATTAAAATACTAGAGGTCCAGTGCACAAAACTCATGCACAGGTAGGGTCCCTAATCCTGGCTGGCAATCTGGGCCAATCGGGACCTTCCAGCTGCCAGCCAGGGCCTTCCTTTTGGCTGCCAGCAGGGCCTCCATTCATTCCTCACCACCCCTGGTGGTCAGTGCACTTCTGAGTAAGCAATCAAACTCCCAATCTTCCAGTTGAACTCCCAAGGGGACATTTTGCATATTATCCTTTCATATATAGAGAGGTGACTTGGCCCAGCCTGCGTGGATCAGTGGTTAAATGTCAGCCTATGAACCAGAAGGTCATGGTTTGATTCTCTGTTAGGACACATGCCTGAGTTATGGGCTTGATCCCTAGTGTGGGATATGCAGGAAGTACTGATCAATGATTCTCTCATCATTGATGTTTCTATCTCTCTCTTCTTTTCCCTTCCTCTCTAAACTCAATAAAAATACATTAAAAAATAATAAAATATATGACTTGGCTTTTTCCCAGGGCATCACACCTTCAAATATGACATAGTCCACTTAGAAAAGGAAAAAAAGTTTTGGATGATGACAGCAACTCAAAGAAAAGGGAAATCAGATAAGCACCAAGCAGATGGAGTCCTTAGATGTCCCATGTGTTTTACTTCGCTTGTCCACCCCTTTTGCCATCATCTGGACCAAATTGCCAAACCTCTTTTTAAAATTATCTCAACTGCCTTCATACTGGTTACTTTGCCGTCTCAAGCTTTAGGAAATAAAGTCAGATTGCCATTCCTCTGCTCAAAATCCTCTATGTCTTCTAAGTTTTCTTAAAACCCTTTAATGTGGCTTCTGGAGTCCCCCATGGCCTTCTCTGCACCTCTCTCCCTCTGAATGCACCTCTGGTCCTCTCTTGCTCTATCTCTTCCATTGTCCTTCCTGCTGACTCTCAAACCTGCTAGCAACACTGTTGCCTATAGCTGTTACAAATTCCCACAAACATCATGGCCTAAGATATATATATATATAAAAGACTTCTAGAGATTTGCTTTCTTAACTCTGGCCCCCTTCCTCCTCTCTGCCTATTCTTCTGTGAATACATTTCCTTCTTCCACTTGGAAGGACCCTCTGGATTGCATGGTGCCCACCTGGGCAATAGAGGATTATCTTCGAATTTAAGGTCAATTAATTTCAACCTTAATTAGCATTTTTCATATAACCTCACCTATTTTAGGCTCCAAAAATTAGGATGTGGCTTCTTTTTTTTAATAAATAATTTTTGTTCAGATTATTACATTTGTTACTCTCCTCCCCCACTTTCCCCGCTAGCTCCCCTCTACCCGGCTCCCACCCTTCCCTCTGCCCTTACCTTCCCCCACAATGTCCTCATCCATAGATGTATGATTTTTGTCCAGTCTCTCCCTGCACCCCCCTCAACCCTTTCCCCCTGAGAATTGTCAGTCCACTTCCTTTCTATGCCCCTGATTCTATTATATTCACCAGTTTATTCTGTTCTTCAGATTTTTAATTCACTTAATTTTTAGATTCACTTGTTGATAGATATGTATTTGTTGTTCATAATTTTATCTTTACCTTTTACTTTTTCCTCTTCCTAAAGAGTGCCTTTCAGCATTTCATATAATACTGGTTTGGTGTTGATGAACTCCTTTAGTTTTTTATTATCTGTGAAGCTCTTTATCTGATCTTCAATTCTGAATGATAGCTTTGCTGTGTAGAGTAATCTTGGTTGTAGGTTCTTGCTATTCATCACTTTGAATATTTCTTGCCACTCCCATCTGGCCTGCATAGTTTCTGTTGAGAAATCAGCTGTTTTTCTCTTGCTGCTTTCAATATTCTCTCTTTGTCTTTTGCTCTTGGCATTTTAATTATGATGTGTCTTGGTGTGGTCCTCTTTAGATTCCTTTTATTTGGGGTTCTGTGCACTTCCTGGACTTGTAAGTCTATTTCTATTTCCAGTTCCTGTGCCCTCCAGGGACCCATATGAGTCTGGGTCCCCAGGTTCTCACCTAAACTGGGATTCAGTGCAGTCGGAAGTGAATTTCAGTGCAGTTGGGAGGCTCTGTCTTCCTCCCACTAGAGAAAGCCAGTGGCACAATCAGCAGTCCATCCTCTTTGTCCAGACCTCTGATTTTCGTGGCTCCCCAAGTTTCCATGCACTCGTCCCTTTTCACGACAGTCCAGATTCCCCCCGTATGAGTCCCACCCGGAACTGGGGTTCAGTGCAGTCGGATCTGGGGCTCAGTGCAGTCAGGAGTTTCTGTCTCCCTCCTCCAAAAGGAAGCCAGCCAGGCATTCCGCCACCCATCCTCTCCACTCTTGTGTCTCTGTAACTCAGCTTTTTGCAGCTCCTCTGAGTTTCTGTGAGCCCCTCTCTTTCCTTCTAGTTGTAGAATTTCCACTCCGCCAGCTTTCCTGTGGTTCTGGATGATGTCCGTTCTGTCTTTTAGTTGTAGTTTTGAAATTATTGTGTGAGGCAGCAGTTTAGGTGTTCACCTATACCACCATCTTGGTTTCTTCTCTCTAGGATGTGGCTTCTTTGGGGGAAACTTATCCTGCCGACTACAGGTACTTGTGTTTCAGAGCCCTGCTTGTTTTCTCTGCCAGACATGCTCTTCCACCTAAACTTTCCTGTTCCCTCCTTACCTCATTTGGGTCTCTGCTCAGTTTTAATTTTACAAGAAAGGCATTCTCTGACTACCCTGTGTAGAGTACATCTTTTCTCTGCTCTTTTTGTTTGCCTTCTGTTGGGACTACCTACATGTCACCTCTGTCTCCACATTGGAGTGTAATTTCCCTGAGTGAGAATTTTTGTCTGTTGTGTTTATTGCTCTATCCTCTGTGGCTAGAGTGGTCTGGCATATGGCCGCTGTCTGTAAATGTTGTTGACTTAGGGAATATGTTCATGGGTTACATACCTCCATGTTTTCATATGTCATAGAGATAGCTATAGGTCATGTGCAAGCCAGAGAGCATGAGGGATGTTTCAGAACACTTGTTGTCTTTTGATGAATGCCCATCTGGTTTCTTTGTGTTTCATTTACTTTCTTGGGTACTCTTCACGTGAATGTGTGTTTGTGTGTGAGCATTTGACCCACAGAAACTTACAAGCATTTTCATTGTGACTGTACTGAGTAGCCAGCTTTCCCTGTGGCTTTTCTGGAGCCTTTCATGAGGGAGCATATTTGTTTCTAGGAAGAATGTATTCAGAATGAGGATTCTGGAGTCTGATTCTCACATAGCTCCCCCACACAGGAAAAACAGATCTATTTCCTACAGTGTCAGACAGTGACCGGTGGAAAGTTCTTTAAGATCTGCTATCTATAGCCCATTCACCTCTTTCAAAGTGCTCACCCGTGTCATCACCTCAGGTTTCTCTTCCTGTCCCTGAGGAGGAAGATTTAAGATGAGAGTTACATAAGACACACATCTGAATGTTGCCTAACTGGTTGAAAAATCTGTTGTGCCTTTGTTTTCTACAAATGCAGCCATTTAACAAATGTTAAAGAATATAGATTTCATAAATTTCCCCTTGTTTTTTTTATTTGATAAATCTTTATTGTTCAGGTTATTACAGTTCTTCCTCTTTTTCTCCCCAAGCTCCCATCCATCTGGCTCCCACCCCACCCTCTGCCCTTACCTCCCCCACATTGTCCTCATCCATAGGTGTACGATTTTTGTCCGGTCTCTCCCCGCATCCTCCTCACCCTTTTCCCCATGAGAACTGTCAGTTCACTCCCTTTCTATGCCCATGATTCTATTATATTCACTAGTTTATTCTGTTCATCGGATTTTTAATTCCCTTGATTTTTAGATTCACTTGTTGATATATATGCATTTGTTGTTCTCCCCTTGGTTTTTATAAAGACTTGGGGTTTTTTCAACCAGTGAACATTCTAAACTTGTAAAAATCAGGAAATTCCTGCTTAAAATTGTCACATCCTCAGAGAGACTCGCTGTCCCTCTCACACAACTGTTTTTTAAGGGTCAGTTTGTTAAATACAGTGCATACTCACCAAGTAATATTTTTTAAGCTTCCATTCTTGGAACTTATCTTTCCATTTGAATAATTTATCTAATTCAGGACTGGGTAACTTCTAGAACCAAAGTTTGCAGTTGTTGGTGTTTTTGTTGTTTTTATCATGAGCCATGGTAAGCAATGCATCATTCACTGTAACTAGAACAAATGTTTCTATTTCACATATTATAGAATTATATGTATGACTTTCCTAGGCATTTCATATAATGATCCCTTTCTTGTTAGTGACGATGCTCTGATACTTTCTATCCTTTTTTTTTTCCTGAATGCCTATTACAGGCTTTTAAATTTATTTCACAGTCCACACGAGGGCTGGAATTTTCTTCTTAAAAAAATGTTCTAATGGGCTTTTTATCTACAACCAAAGTTTTCACAAACTCTATTTTGAAAGAGACAATCCAGAAGCTTCATAAGTAACCAGGGATAGGTTCTCCTGCTTTGTTTTCACTCCAAGAACTTTGCCACCTTTGATTTTCTAATCAGCATCATGCCTGGTGTATGCACCCCCAGGTCTTTTGATTTGACCAAAAGTAAAACTTTTGGGTGGGATTCATTATTCATTCAACATACATTTACTGCGTACTTACTGTGCTCTAGGCATGGTTCTGTGCTGTGGTTGTGTGCTCTAGGAAATGCGTTTAGTGTAAAAGTTAATATGTGTTCAGTGTATAAGGTATAAAATGCATGCCTCTGTGATGCTGTGTTGTGATGGGGAAGACATCATTAAGCAACTGCCTTAGTGTGCCTCATGGTAAAAGTGCTGTGTAGGACATCACTAAGGAGCTTAGAAGTTGCCAGAGGTGAGTTGAGTTAGGACAAGATCTATTATTTTACACTGGGTGGTAAAGAGCCTTGTTGGTGGGCTGACATTGAGTAGAGACCTGAAAGGCATGAGGAGCCAACCATGTGTCTGTCTGGAAAGAGGTTCTGGCAGGAACTAATTTGTTCTGGGTTGGCTTTCTGAGTTCATGCTGTGACCTCGCCTTCTCCTTCTCCAGGTTCTATCTCTGTTGTAAAGGATTGTCTTTCACTTTTTCACTCCCTTTTCTAGAGATCTGGATTAGTGTCAGGCTTTAGAACTATGCATATTATCTGTTCAACTTGATTTCCCTTTTGTCCTCATGAAGGAAACTTGCCAATAGGAGCTAACATTTCACTGTCTGCTTTACGCTGGGTTTTAACCTGTATGTGATTAAATATTTACTCCCAAATCTGCACGTCAATCAAACCACTTCAGTCACCTCGTCATTGAAGTAACTTCCCAATAAAATGACCCAAGGTGGAGTTATGTAGAGGTTATTTATCATATGTCTACTGGAGCAACAGAGGAGGCTCTTAACTGACTATTCCTACAGAAAGGGGAGTGAATTTTTCCTTTATAAAAACTTTTTCAGAAGTACTTTCTTTTTAAAAAAAAATAGGTCATTTTTAGAACAGTTTTAGATTCACAGCCAAATTAAGAGGAAAGTAGAAGATATCCCATATAGCCCCTATCTTCACACACCCACACACTCTTACATTATTGACATCCCCCACAAAATACAATTGATGACTCTGCATTGATACATCATTATCGCCCAGAGTCTGTACTTCACATTAGGGTTCACGCTTGGTGTTATACATTTTATTGACTTGGACAAATGTATACTGACATATATCCACCATTATAGTATTGCATAGAGTATTCTCACTGCTCAAAAAAATTTTCTGTATTCCACCTGTTTATCCCTCCCTTTCTTTGACCCCTGGCAACTACTGAAATTTTTATTGTCTCCATACGTTTGCCTTTTCCAGAATGTCTTAAAGTTGGAATCATACAATATGTAGTCTTCAGATTAGCTTCTTTCACTTAGCAATATGCACTTACCTTTCCTTCATATCTCTCCATGGTTTGTTAGATCATTTCTTTTTTTAGCATTGAATAATATTCCATAGTGTGGATATGCCACAGTTTATTTTTTCACCTACAGAAGAATATCTTGCTTCTGAATTTTGTTGTTATGAATTAAGCTACTATAAATATCTGTGCACAGATGTTTGTATGGACTTAAGTTTTCAACTCTAATTAGTAAATACCAAGGAGTGTATTTACTGGTATGATAAGAGCATGTTTAGTTTTGTCCTCCAAAGTGCTGGACATTTGTCATACCTACCAGCAATGAATAAAAGGTCCTGTTGCGCCGAAACCGGTTTGGCCCAGTGGATAGAGAGTCGGCCTGCAGACTGAAAAGTCCCAGGTTTGAATCTGGTCAAGGGGACATACCTTGGTTGAGGGCACATCCCCAGTGGGGGGTGCAGGAGGCAGCTGATCGATGTTTCTCTCTCATCAATGTTTCTAACTCTATCCCTTTCTCTCTGTAAAAAAATCAATTATATATATATATATATATATGGCCTGTTGCTCCACATCTTCACCAGCATCTGGTGTCAGTATACTAGATAGGTGTCTTGTGTTATCTCATTGTTGTTTGAATTTCCATTTCCTTGATTACTTAAGATGTGGGATATCTTTCTTTTTTTTTTAATTAACTTCAGTGAGGAAAGGAGAGAGAGCAAGAATTAGAAGCATCCATGATGAGAGAGAATCATTGATGAGCTGTCTCCTACACAACCCCCACTTTGGATTGAGACTACAACCTGGGCAATGTGCCCTGATCACAAATCAAACCTTGACCTCCTGGTTCATAGGTTGATGTTCAACCACTGACCCATGCCAGCTGGGCTGGAATATATTTTTTTATCCTTAATTGCCATCTATATATCTTCTTAGTAAGATGTACGTTAAAGCTTTTGATTCATGTATTCTTTGTTTTCTTATTGTTGAGTCTTAAGAGAAGTACTTATTAAACTAATTGAAAATTTTATTGAGAAAGTAATCTCCAGATGATTAGATAACGTTGTATAAACATAGTGTTTTTGGAATACCAACAAAGGGTAAATCTTTTAGAAAATACATTTCTAAACTGAAGTTACTGGATATGGTCAAAAATTTGTAAGAGTTGCAGAATTTCCAAGAATACTTTGAATAATTCAATATAAATACTTTAAGGTCTTAGACATTAGATTATATTACATGCACCTACAATTCAAAGTATTTGTTATCGATTTTCCTTAAAATTCTATTTGATTCATGTTTTATTTATGTAACTTTTCAATCTATATAATTTTTTAACTACATGATTTACTATCAAAGATTCTACACTACCTTTGTTATTCATTAGAAACTAGTGGCCCCGTGCACATTGAAAGGAAATTAATTGGAAGAAATATTTTAATATCGCTATTCACCCTTTCTCTATAATAGAAGTGTCAACCAGATTCACTATCCACAATGACAGCTCAAAACATACGCATGCAATTGGTGCCAGCGAGAGCTATATGTGTATTGCACATGTACAAGTCAACTTAGCATTTTATAGATTTAGAATAAACTTACTTAATTAGACCTGTTTTCTGATTTAGCTAAACTTTTTCCAGCCCAGTGAAGCATCCCAATTTCTCTTTCAGGTAATTGTCAGCCACACAGCAGTAAATATCAACACAAAGCAGATTATTATTGTAGATCATGCAGGAAGAAAAAAAGGGTAAAATATTTAATGGCAACAGTGTTGGGCTATATTCTGCATAGTGAGAAAGCCTGAAGTCATTTTCTTTCTTTCTTTTTTTTTTTTTTATACTTTTACTAGAGGCCCGATGCATGAAATTTGTGCAAGAGGCTCAGCTCTCACAACCATAGCAGCTTGCCTTGCCCCTTGCAGTCTTGGGTTCATCTGGAAGATAATCCAGTCTAATTAGCATATTATGCTATGTTTATTATAGATTGATTTCAGAGAGGAAGGAAGAGGGGGAGGGAGGGAGGGAGGAAGGGAGGGAGGGAGAGTAAAAGTGAGAGGGAGAGAGAGAAGAAAGAAATATCAATAATGAGAAAGAATTATTGCATGCCCCCAACAGAGGAACGAGCCTGCAATCTGGGCATGTGCCCCCGAACAGAATCGAACCTGGGACCCTTTGTTCCACAGACCAACGCTCTATACACTGAACCAAACCAGTCAGGGCCTGAAGTCATTTTCAAGGTCCACCATTTCTTACTTCTTTTTAGTCATGTCAAGTTTCTAAGCTTTTTGAATCTCTGTTTTCTGGCTAATTAAAAGAAAATAGGATTCCATTGAGTCTCCTATCTACCTATTCCAGGACTTCTGTGAGGATCAAATGAGATGAGGCACAGGAAAATGCTTCACAGACATTTGGTTACAGTGTAAAGTGTTTCCACCTGGCTGTAAAGCAAATTGTGTTCCTGGGTTAAAGAAACTGCAAGGAGGAAGGCTAGTTGTCGCTAGGGAGAGGAAGCTGGGCGTTGCTATGTGACATCATTACCCAGCACCCACAGCAACCGTTTCCGGACTAGGCTGGGCTGTGGGCTGCATTTTACTCCATGGGGTCTTGGCAGCAACCCCTGTAATTTGGTGTGCTGTTGCTGTGGGGTAGTGGTGGAGCCTGTGTCCCACTTGGGAGAAGCTGAGTGTTGCTTTTTGGGCACCAGGTCTGCAGTGACATTTCTCTGTGTCACTGCAGCTACTGCATTGAGCATCTGCCCCCTGGTGGTCAGTGCACATATTAGTGACCCGTTGGATGGAGGAAAGAACACTTACCATATTAGGCTTTTATATAGATAGATAGATAGATAGATAGATAGATAGATAGATAGCCATTGGTTAACACTTTGAATCTTACCAAAATTTTAAATTAAATCTTTGACATATAACTTGCACCTCACATAGGAGACTTGGTGTGTACCAATGGGTTTTGTTATGCTTTGTGAATAGGAGCCAATTGGACCACTTCATGGTGTCTATAGATATGCAAAGCAAAAAAATGTGATACCCAGTGGAAAAGACAAACTGTATTCCCT
Source organism: Lasiurus cinereus (assembly GCA_011751065.1). NCBI lineage: Eukaryota > Metazoa > Chordata > Mammalia > Chiroptera > Vespertilionidae > Lasiurus > Lasiurus cinereus. The sequence goes on from JAAGEH010000384.1 coordinate 201,645, forward strand.
GGATGCAATGAAGTCTCGGTCTCTCTCTTAAATGTGAAATTGTGAAAACACTGAACAAAGTCTTCAGTTGTTCATTTCTCCTTGTTCTCTGTCTTTACAGGAGGAAACATTCCAAGTGAGACAGAGACTGTTCCAGAAGCAAAACCTCATGAAGAGCTTTCCTGCCGGCACAACTGGCAACAGATTGCAAGTGATTTAATCAGGCATCAAGACTTCATGATAAAGAGTTCTCAGGTTCCCAAACAAGGTGATTCTGGCCAAGTTGGAGCAGGACTATTTATAACTTACACAGTCCAGAAACTTTACCAGTATAATGAATGTAAAAAATCTTTCAGTGTTGTCTCCAACTTTGATCTTCATCAACAAATACATTCAGGAGAGAAGTCTCATATATGTAGTGAGTGTGGAAAAACCTTTTGTTATAGCTCAGCACTCCATATTTACCAGAGAGTTCACTTGGGAAAGAAACGTTATAAGTGTGATGAGTATGGTAAGGAATTCAGTCAGAGTTCACATCTGCAAACTCATTGGAAAGTCCGTATTATAGAGAAACCATTCAAATGTGAGCGGTGTGGGAAAGGCTTCAGTCAAAGATTAACTCTTACTGTTCACTGCAAATTGCACATAGGAGAGACACCTTTTATTTTATATATATATTATTATATCTTTATTGTTCAGATTATTACATTTGTTTCTCTTTTTTTCCTCTCCATAGGTCCCCTCCATCCGGCTCCCACCCCTCCCTCTACCCTTACCTCCCCCCGCATTGACCTCATCCATAGGTGTATGATTTTTGTCCAGTCTTCACCCTTTTCCCCCTGAGAATTATCAGTCAACTCCCTTTCTGTGCTTCTGATTATATTCACCAGTTTATTCTGTTCACCAAATTTTTAATTCACTTGATTTTTAGATTCACTTGTTGACAGATATGTATTTGTTGTTCATAATTTTTACCTTTACCGTTTTCTTCTTCCTCTGTTAAAGAATACCTTTCAGCATTTCATATAATACTGGTTTGGTGTTGATGAACTCCTTTAGCTTTTTCTTATCTGTGAAGCTCTTTATCTGCCCTTCAATTCTGAATGATAGCTTTGCTGGGTAGAGTATTCTTGGTTGTAGGTTCTTGCTATTCATCACTTTGAATATTTCTTGCCACTCCCATCTGGCCTGCATAGTTTCTGTTGAGAAATCAGCTGACAGTTGTATGGGTGCTCCCTTGTAAGTAATTAACTGTTTTTCTCTTGCTGCTTTCAATATTCTTTGTCTTTTGCTCTTGGTATTTTAATTATGATGTGTCTTGGTGTAGCCCTCTTTGGATTCCTTTTATTTGGGATTCTGTGTGCTTCCCGGACTTGTAAGCCTATTTCTTTCACCAGGTGGAAGAAGTTTTCAGTCATTATTTCTTCTAATAAAGTTTTCAGTATCTTGCTCTCTCTCTTCTTCTGGCTCTCCCACATTTCTGATGTTGGTACACTTGAAATTGTCCCAGAGGCTCCTTATATTATCTTCACATTTTTGGATTCTTTTTTCTTCTTGCTTTTTCAGTTGAGTGTTTTCTGATTCTTTATATTTCACATTTTTGACTTGATTCTTGCCTTTCTCTAGTCTGCTGTTAGGACTCTGTATAATATTTTTTTTATTTCAGTCAGTGTATGTTTAATTTCTAGTTGGTCCTTTATCATCTTCTCTTGGGTCTTGTTAAATTTATCCATTTTTTTCTAGGAAATTCTTAAAAAACCTTATAACCGTGGATTTGAACTCTATATCCAGTTGTTTGTTTTTCTCCATTTCTTTTGTTTGTGGTCTCTTCTTTTGTCTCCACATTTTCACTGTTGGGAGAACTTTTGTGTTAGGTTCAGCCTTATTATACAAGACTTGCAAACTGCAAATATAGGTTGTACATCTTTTTGATCTGGAAATCATATAATGGAAGTTATGATTATGAGATTAAAATACAAATGAGTACCATATTGATGATGTCACTGAGCTATTTAAAATACAAATATGCATACAGCATAGGAGTTTAAATTTTAAAATATTCTTATATTAGCCTGAAGCCATTAAATATTATGGCAGATATCTGTAAGGACAGGAGAAATGCATAATATGGGGCTTTGAAAAATCATAGATTATAGTCTTTATAGCACAATCAAACATTGATCTTTGTGTGTTTGTATGTATGTGTTTCCGTGTGTCCATGTGCGTATGTGAGTGTTCTTGAATGTGATTGGCATTTGAGTCAGCTGACTCAGTAGATTGCTCTCCCCAGTGTGGGTGGGCATCATCCGATCTGTTGAGGACCTGAATGGAACAAAAAGAGGAAAGAGAATTTGCCCCTTTTCATTTTCTGTCTCCCAGCTTCTGTGGGGCAATACCTTCTTGGGCCCTGGGACTGGGTTTTAAACCATTGAACTCTCCTGGTTTCCAGGCTTGGGGCTTGGTCTAAATAACACGACCAGCTCTCCTGGATCTCAGCTTTCAGATTTGCGTGAGCCAGTTCCTATGACATGTGCATGTGTGTGCGTGTGTGCGTGTGTGTGTGTGTGTGCGCGAGCGCGCGCGTTTTTGAATCAGAGATATCTGTTAAGCAGGCTTCCCTTTTGGAACTGGTGCTGGCCACAGGTCTTACGGACATCCACATAGACATCATCTTACAGTTTCTTGGAGCATTTGCTCAACCATAAGCATTTGGATAGACAAATCCTAGATAAATGGATGAGGCAGCCCATCTGGATAGCATTGCTAGTGGATCAGGGGAAAATTTCAAAATCTTTTAGGCAGGAACCTTTGAGGCAGAGGGCTCAGAACAGGGGCCCAATTTGCCCAGATCGAAGGTAGTACCCATCTCCTATTGCTAATACAACCCCATCATCTTGCAAAGTGCACCACAACTATCCTTGTTCACTCTTTTTGTAGCTCTAGCCTCAGTTTCCATTCCTGGGTGGAAACTGCTAAAAAGGGCATAAATATCTTGATGAGATTGGCATCACCAAACCCACATTCAAAAAAGAGTGGGCTTATGTCATAGTGATTACACTGCTAAGTATATTCACAAGAAAACCAAAAACACAACCCACACAAAAACTGGTGCAAAAGTGTTCATAGCAGCACTATTAAAAAATGAAACAATCTTATGTTCATCATCTGTGGGAATCTCTTTCACGTCCCGCATGGTTCAGGGTTCCCATTCAGGTTTCGAGTTTTGGAGGAGGCCACACACAAATGAAAAGAGAGACTAGAAAAGTATTAATTTGGGAATATTGGGGGGCCAGGCGGGAGCCTACATCTAATGGGAAGACTACCCTCTGCTCTGGCCTTGCTATCCCTTTTATTGAGACTATGGGATACACCAAAGGCCTTTAGGCAGGAAATTCCAATAACAAAAATACATCAGACAAACAGAGGTGGAGGCTGCTTCAGCTAACAGTGTTTCAACTAAACAGTGAGTGGTTAGAGCAATTAAGGTTGTTGACTCGCCTTCCAGGTTTCCTGTCCACATCTTTCTACTAGTGAAACCAAGTTCGGTTTCTGGAATCTCTCTCGTTTATTTCCTCTAAAAAATCTTGCATCTGCAGACTAGAAGTAAACATATAAGAACAAAAAATGAGACAAGCAACAATGGCTATGCTGAGAGGCAAATGAATCAGTCTGTAGTAAGTTTCTTTCTGGGCCAACAGTTTTTTTGAGTCCTAATTTCAATGTCCAACAGTTTTTTGAGTGTACGTATTAGCAATGACATTTCAGTTCTGGATGGTGGACAAATGGTGGCAATGCAGGTCCAACTCACTCTGGTTTGGTCCTGGGCAACCTGCAGTGACGCACAGCTGCTGACTGCAAAGGAGGGCAAGGCATCGTCAGCATCTTCCATCTGTGGACCGTTTCTCCTCTTATCTTCATAGCTGGAGCAGACCTGTCAATTCCTGTCTATTCCACGAATCCATTTGGTCTTGGAGTTGTTTTCTGAAAATATACAAACATATTCTTGACCAGAAGTTACTAAAGGAAATTTTTCTATAAATTTGACTTGGGATCCTTTTTATTTGTGCCCAAACTGTTTTCCTTTGGGTTATTTTGATACCATGTGTGTTTTTCATGGGTGTCTTGCTGATAGCATTACAAATGAAAATTATTTTTCAAAGTACAAAAAAATTTTTCTAGATATAATTTACTTACCAGATATTTTTCCTTATATAATATTATTCCATTATCCTCTCCTTTTTTTTTAATTATTAGGATGCATTTGGAAAATTTTTATAATGCAGTCTTGATAACTTTATTTTATTTTTTTAAATATATTTTATTGATTTTTTTTTATAGAGAGGAAGGGAGAGGGACAGAGAGTCAGAAACATCCATGAGAAAGAAACATCCATCAGGTGCCTCATGCACACCTCCCCACAGGGTATATGCCCCTGACCGGAATTGAACCCAGGACCCTTGAGTCCGCAGACCAACACTTTATCCACTGAGCCAAACCGGCTTTGGCCAGTCCTGATAACTTTAAAATTTATTTATTTTTTGCACAAAAATATGACTGCTTTAGGTTTATTGCATGTTAAGCAATTTTACCATGATATGAACTATTAATAGAAATTTTAGTTAACAGCCAAAACTGGTTTGGCTCAGTGGATAGAGCATTCTGCAGACTGAAGGGTCCCAGGTTCGATTCCGGTCAAGGACATGTACCTTGGTTGTGGACACATCCCCAGTAGGGGGCGTGCAATAGACGACTGATCAATGTCTCTCATTGATGTTTCTGACTCTATCCCTCTCCCTTTCTCTCTGTAAAAAAAAAAAATCAATAAAATATGTTTTAAGAAAAAAGAAAAAAATTTTAGTTAATACTTTAGGAACAACTTTTTGTCCAGTACAATTAAATTTTCTTGAATATTCACTTTTTTCAATTAGCCAATTTAAATTAATCTGAAAACTTGACTACTATTTTACTGTTAAATTTAATACTCTAACAACAATCCTAGTTTTAGCCTGTAAATATTAGTGGAAAAGATTATTTGCATTCTTGAGTAGGCCCTGAGCATTCCTGGTGTTAGGCTGGATTTAGATATAGGGCAGCTGCTGTCAGCCAAGTCTTTGTCTGTTACCTGGGTCCCAATCTGAGCTGGGCATGGGAAGGGGGGAACCAGGGGAGAAGGCTTCTCCTTAGCCTCTCTAAAAGGCTCTAGCAAACGCAATATTATGTTCCCCATGGGGAACCAGTTTTTTATTTTTATTTTTTTGAGGTGAGTTTTTTCCCTGCTGCTGACCAACTTTTTGCCAAACACTTAAAATCTGATGTACCTTCTAAAGGAAACCAAGGGTTATGTTCTATAACATCAAACAAAAAGTATAAAAGAATACCTTCTGAAATTTTTAATTCCTTAAGCATACAAACCAAAATTCTAATTCTTCCCCATTAGTCTGGCTGAAAAAGACATTCCCATCCTACTTACAGATCATGACTCTGCAGTTAGTCCATGGGCTTTTCGTGCAGTGAATTTCCTTTACCTTTTTCTTGGTGAATTTTCCCTCACCTTTTTCTCGGTGAATTTTCCACACCTTTTCTCAGTGTATTTTTCCTCCTTCACTCTTAGGCAGAAAATATCTTCTCAGACATCCCACAGTCAGGTGCCAGATGTGGAAACCCCTTTCACATCCTGTGTGGTTAAGGGTTCCCGTTCAGGGTTCTGGAGGAGGCCATACACAAATGAAAAGAGGCTAGAAAAATATTAATTTGGGAATATCGGAGGAGCAGGTGGAAGCCTGGGAAAGACTACCCTCTGCTCTGGCCTAGCTATCCCTTTTATTGACACTATGGGACACACCCATAGCCTTTAGGCAGGAAATTCCAATAACAAAAATACATCAGACAAACAGAGGTGGAGGCTGCTTCAGCTAACAATGTTTCAACTAAACAGTGAGTGGTTAGAGCAATTAAGGTTGTTGACCAGCCTTCCAGGTTTCTTCTCCACATCTTTCTATTAGTGAAACAATGTTTCGTTTCTGGCAATCAACTGATGAATAAACAAAATGTTATATATTCATACAATGCAATATTTTTCAGCAATATGAAAGAATGAAGTACTGGTGTTAGAGAGTGGGAATTTATGAGCATGCCCCATTCCAGAGAGGCCGTGGACTATGCCCCAGATAGTGTTGTCAGTGCTGACATCAGGCCAGGCCTTGAGATATGGTCTCATGGCCCCTTCCTAGCACATAAGCCTTCTTTCACAGAACATTGTCAACTTTCTGAAGAACAAGATGACCCTGTGAATAACACGGTTGTCAATGGCATGACTCTGACATTGCTTGGGAAAAACTGTTTTGTCTTGGGTTGTTTGCTCTGCAAAAACAGGCTGTGGTAAATGTACTTAAAAGTGGTCCCACACAAAGGGTCACTGTTGCTCTCTGGATTCCCTCTGTGGGGAAGACAGAGCAGTCGCTGGCTGATTGGCCAGCTGGCTGGCTAATAAAGGCTCCCTAAATTTTAATTTGGTTTGGACTCCAGTGGTCGTTCACTTGCATTCACTCCACAACACTGGCTCAAGCTACAAAATGGATGAACCCTGAAGACATGTTACGTGAAAGAAGCCAAACACAAAAGATGATGTGTGGTGTGATTGCATTTGTATGAAATGTACAGAATAGGCAAATCTACAGGGAAAGTAAATCAGTGATTTTTCCAGGGCCTGGGGGTGGGGGATGGGGTTGGGAAAGAAGAGTAATTGCTAATGTGTAGGGGCAGATGAAAGTGTTCTAGGATTAGATAGCGGTGATCATTGTACAATATTGCAAATGTTTTCAAACATGGAGAAATGACATGTGATACCCCCTATAAGTGTTAAAATGTAGCTGTATTAGATCAGTCAAGATTCTACCAAGGAAAAAAATCAGTAGTTCCAGTATACACTAGCAGAACTTGAGGTTATGAGTAATCCAAATGGAAGTGAGGAAGTGGTTACACAAAAAATTTCATATGCAACATAATAATGTGGACAGCTGTAGCCTTTCTAAAGATCAATCGCACATATTAAATTTAAGTAGACACATATGCTATGAAATTATTTCATCCTTGGGTATATATTCCAAAGAATTCTCATATTGTTCTCTTCCAAAGGGTTTCAAATTCTCACATAGGTCTATAGCTAGCATGTATGATGATATTCATTTCTTTGCTTTTGGCAAAGGCAATGGTAAGAAATAGGTAAGATGGTGCAGAAAATGAAGGTCTATGAACTTCTGCCTACTTTTTTGATTTTGCTATTCACTTGGTAATTTCTTTATATATTTTATTGACTTTTTACAGAGAGGAAGGGAGAGGAATGGAGAGTTAGAAACATCAATAAGAGAGAAATATCAATCATCTGCCTCTTTCACTGGGGATGTGCCTGCAACCAAGGTACGTGGTCTTGACTGGGACCCTTCGGTCTGCAGGCTGACGCTCTATCCAGTGAGCCAAACAGGTCAGAGCCATTTGGTAACTTCTTGAGATGAATATTTTTAAATCAGTTTTCAGCTTCTGACACTTATGCATTTAAGGTTCAACATTGCCCTCTATGTATAACTAAAATTACAGCTCCAATTATGAGTTTGACTTTTTTTTTCTTATATATATGCTTTTGCTTCTGGAAAAACTAATGATTTTCTTATGAAAATAATAGCTGCCATTGGTCAATATCTCTCACATCCATTGCACTGTGTTTAATACTTAACATTGTCCCTAATCCTTCTAACAACTTGTAGACTTGGTCATATTAGCCTTGCCTTACAATGAAGACACTGAGTCTGAGCTGGTTGAGAAGCTCATACAAGGTCACACAGACTATAGTGGCAGAGTGAGAACTTGAACCCATGAATACTGACTTCAGAGCTCAGGCAGCTCTCCTTGCGCCCCTCGCTGCCTTACCTTACAGGCTCTTGCCAAAGACTGTCATGACATGGTTGACAAGAGTCTTTTTATGTAAAGAAAATTGTGCACATCTGTGTGTTTTGGGGGCTTATTGCTTGGTTTAGATTTCCTGCAATAAACTTGGGGGAATGTTGGGTACTGAATTACCTTTTCAAGGTTGAGCATCACTGTAATGAAGTAAAAATTTGGTATCCTTGAGTGTGAACAAATATTACCCAAGACCCTACAAATGTCAGACAGATGGTTCTTATTCATTCAGTCACCAGATACTTCTGAAGAGGCTATTTCTTAGGGAGCATCATTTGTGATCTTGTAAGAGATGGAAACAAACAGCAGGATCACTCTCTGGAGCCTTTTCTCTCTTAATGATCCCTGCTTGTCCCATGACTAGAGAAGGAAACACTTGACCCTCACTAATAGGTTCTTTGAATACTTTAGTCAGATGTGCTGTCATTTGTGTCCCTCAAAATGACGGATGGGAGTGGTGTTGGGAGTAGTTATAAACGTAAGATGACCACCTGACACTGACCCCGTAAGGACAGCAGTTAGAATGAATTGGCACCCTGAACTGCCAGTTTCTGATAACTTGAAAATTTTATCATTATGATGTGCCCTTACACCTGTCAAGTAATTCTTTTTTATTTTCTTAAAATTCACTAGGTCAAATATTAATATCACAAATGTTATAATTATATAAATAATTTGAGGCCTAGGATGATGGTACATTTCTCTAGAAAGGCTTTTCATTTGCTTCTGCCAGGGCTAGAAGACGCTAACAAAATACGTTCCCCTTTATGCAATGTCAGGGATTGAGGTGACTTGACATTTGGTGTCAGTCGTGATAAAGAATGTACAATTTTCTTTTGCTCTTATTCCTGATGTGGACGCTCTTGGGGTTTACCAGGAAGCCTCTATGGTAGGCAATGGGTTTGTGTTGTTTAGTCCCTCAAACCTGCCCAAAGTGCTACTCAGCATCTCAATTTATATCCTTCTAAATCCGACAGGCTAGAATCACAAGACACTGCCGGAGACCTTGTCGGGCATTCCGAAAAGTGGAAACTGGCCTCTCGGAGTAGTTAGACAGGTCGGAATCAGGGGAGCAGCTTTGTCTGTTTTTTGCTCTGGAATTGTGGTCCACAAGGACAGTACCATTGCCATTTTCCGCTTAGCATTCTGGGACATGTAGTTCAGAGCTCTATGTAGTCTTACTGCAAGGCCAGGCTGCAAATGTTGCCGCTCCCCCCTCCCCTCCCCCACGCAGAATTCTGGGAAGTGTAGGTCCAAAAGCTCCGTGTAGCCAAAGACACTTTCAGTCCAGGTGGAGCGTGCTGTGGAATTCTGGGAAATGTAGTTCGGGGGCTTGGATTAAACATAAGCGCTTCCGTCCCTGGAAGACATAGCAGGTTGTGGTTATTGAGGTCGGTTTTACGGGGACCCATTAAAACTTCCCCTGCCCGGGGCCCACAACCACCGGCCTTTCATTTGTGGAGAAAGAGGAGGAGCGGCTAGAAAACGGAGGTCTGAGGCTGAGATGGTGATTTGCGTTCCCCAGGGCGGAACTTCTTTGCGTATGGCAAGTCCCCGGGATGGGGCGGGCTCGGTCACACTTCCCCGGGTTTGAGGGTCTCCCCGGGGCTCCGCACCCCCAACCCAGTTCCCTCACCCACCACTCCATGCGATATCACATTGGATGTGCTTGCTGTTCTGTAAAAAGAAAATACAAGTAAAACAGTCCTAATAGAATGTTTGAAACACAAAAAACGAGAATAGTACAAATAAAAGGTTTAATGAAAACTGCCTGGCACATGGGTTATTAATACTGTAACTCTGAAAAGCGTCCATCTCGCAGTTACGTTCTAGGAGCGCAGGAGTCTGAATTGTCCTGGACTTCTGACCTTTAATTTTTATTTTTTAAAATATGTTTTTATTGATTTCAGAGAGAAAAGGAGAGGGAAAAAGATGAGTGATCAATGATGAGAGAAAAGCATTGGGCTACCCCCTGCATGTCCCTTACTGGGCAGGTGCCCTCGACAGGTTGAACCTGCAACCTGGGCATGTGCCCTCGACAGGAATTGAACTCAGGACCCTTCAGTCCGCAGGCCGAGCTCTATCCATTGAGCCAAACCGGCTAGGACAGATTTCTGTTTGTTTATAGGGGTGAATTGACTCTAGCTGGTACCTGGATGGTGATTTACAGGGATGCAAACACAGTCCTGGTATTTCACAACTTCCTTTTTCCCCCCAGCCCTGCCTTCTCAAAAAGCACTGCAGGGAGGAGGAGGAGGCAACAGACCCCCAGGTGAGTAAGACTTGGCATTCTTTTAAGGATATTCACGTACATTGGAGAATGAATGGAACGTGTACTTGGACAGATATGGATAATGATTATAACTGAGCCTTAGTTGCTACGTTCCAAAAGCTCTATGCAAATAAACATATTTCTGTCACACAGTGGCTCTGTGAAGTGCTGCGTTAAAGATGAGACTGAGAAGCAGGAGACATGTTTGCCCAGGGTCACCCTGCTGGTGGGAGGCATTCCTGGGTGGGGATGTAGACAGTCTGAGTGCAGCACCTGCGTTCATCCATCTTATTGATTTGTTCTTCTTGTCTAGAATCATAATGGGAAAGTAGGTAGGGACTTGATTGTGGGAACCTTGAGAGCAAGGTTTAGGATAGTCTATATAGGAGTTTTTAAAATAGTTTTCTCAATGGTTCCACTATTTTATTTCAAGTAATGTGTATTCAGGGCAAGGCAAAAGTAGGTTTATAGCTGTTGGCATGGAGAATAATACAATAATTAGTAAATAATACAAGAATGAGCTCTTTTTGTATACTCACAACTGTAAACATCCTTTTGCCCCACCCCCCATATTATAAAAGTAACATAATCATGAAAATTCAAAAATATATAAATAAAATTTTAAATTACCCGTAACCTTGGATGTAAAGATAACCATTGTTCCCCCAGGTACTAGTAAAAAAATGGTAATGTATATGGAACTATTAGCTCGTACTTAATTTGATTTAATGATATCAAGGATACATGAATTTAACTTGCTTTAATGTAGGCAACCTTTTCTTTTTTGTGCACTTTTCTTTTTATGTTAAAATGGTTCAGAAAAAATCCTGAGTATTCTTTTCTTCTTTGTATTTTATTGATTTTTTACAGAGAGGAAAGGAGAAGGATAGAGAGAAACATCGATCAGCTGCCTCCTGCTTGACCCTTCCTGCGGATGTGCCCACAACCTAGGTACATGCCCTTGACCGGAATCGAACCTGGGACCTTTCAGTCTGCAGGCCAACGCTCTATCCACTGAGCCAAACCAGTTTCAGCCATATTCTTTTCGTAATTCAAATGAAATATTAACCTATGGTCAAGATGGGAGAGAGAAGTAACTGAGATGAATGTCTTTACTCAAAATACCAAAAAATGTGTCAAACTCAAAAAAAAAAAAAAGATAACCATTGTTAAGGTTTTAGCAACTCCGCTTTGTTTATTTCCGCATATGGAGACTGTTTCCTTTGGGACTGCTGACACACTGCAATGCTTCTCAAACTGTGGTCCAACAAGCCAGTGGCATGGCATCACTTGGGTATAAGTGCCCATCCTTGAGCCCTACCCCAATACCTTCTGATTTAGAATTTCTGCAGATGGGACCCAGGAATCCTGAGTTGATTCCTGTGCACAGGAAAATTTGAGAAAGTTGGGTAAGGTTCTTATCTGGAAACTAAGGCCTAAAAACTGACCCTGACAGCTGTCACAGATAAAACTGAATAGGATACACCAGAGCCCTACTCAGTCGAAGATTCTTTCCTCCTGTCAACTGTCAGGTCTTACAAAATCCTGACATGAGCAGAAGGTGCCTGCAAGTATATAGAGAGAATGTATATAGTTAGAGGTCTTGAAGATATATTTCTCCCAGGCCTTGGGGAGTGGATTAAAATTGTCCTCTTTTTAATTAGAGGACTTCTGTCTGAAGTAGGAAGATCAACTAGTACTTACTGTTAGTTAATATTAGATACTTTGGCTGTAGTCATCATCACCAGAACTACTGTTGTTATTACTGTGACTTGTGGGAACCTCTTTCCACGTCCTGCGTGGTTCAGGGTTCCTGGTTCAGGGTTCGGGTTCTGAAGGAGGCTGCACACAAACGAAATGAGAGACTAGAAAACATTAATTTGGCGATATTGGGGGGCCAGGCAGGAGCCTTCCTCTAGTGGAAAGAACTGCCACTTGCTCTGGCCTTTTTCTCCCTTTTATTAAGGCTTTGGGACACACCCCTAGCCTTTAGGCAGGAAATAACAAAATAGAAATTAACATGAAACAAACAGATAGAGGTTGCTTCAACCAATAATGTTTCAACCAAACAGTGAGTAATTAGCTCTGACCTTTCAGAGCAATTAAGGTTGACCAGCCTTCTGGCCTCCTGTTTACATCCATTTAGTGAGAACAATATTTGGTTTCCGACATCTCCCCCGTTTTCTTTCCTCTAAAAAATCTTGCATCTGCAGACCAGAAATAAATATTAAGAACAAAAAATAAGACAAGCAACAATGGCTATGCTAAGAGGTAAATGAATAAGTCTATAGTATCTTTCTTTCTGGACCAACAGTCCTTTGAGTCCCAGTTTCAATGTCCAACAGTTTTTTGAGTGTACATATCAGCAATGATATTTCAGTTCTGGATGGTGGACAAATGGTGGCAATGCAGGTCTGACCCTCTCTGGTTTGGTCCTGGGCAACCTGCATCGATGCACAGCTGCTGACTGTTAGGCATCTTCCATCTCTGGACTGTTTCTCCTCTCATCTTCATAGCTGGAGCATTCTCTGTTGTAGGAATTCACATGGTCTTGGAGCTGTTTTTCTGAAAATATATAAACATTCTCAACCAAAAGTTATAAAGGAAATTTTTCTATAAATTTGACTTTGGACCCTTTTTATTTTTGCCCAAATGGTTTTCCTTTGACTTATTTTAATACTATGTATGTTTTTCATGGGTGTCTTGCTGTTAAATAAAAAAATTTTTCTAGATGTAACTTGCTTCCAGGATACTTTTCCTTACATAATATTACTGTACTATCCCCCTTTTTTTGATTCAATTATGAGGCTTTTGGGAAATTTTTATAATGCAAATATGACTGCTTTATGTTTATTGCATGTTAGTAATTTTACCATGCAATGAAGTACCAATAGAAATTTAAGTTAATACTTTAGGAACAACTTTTTTCCAGTACAATTAAATTTTCTTGAATAGTCACCTATTTCAATTAACCAATTAAATTAATTTGAAAATTTAACTACTATTTTATTGTTAAATTTAATATTTTAACAACAGTCTTAGTTTTATCCTGGAAAGGATTATTTGCATTCTTGAGCAATCCCTGAGCATTCCTGGTGTTAAGTTGGATTTAGAATATAGGGCAGCTGTCAGCCAAGTCTGTCTGTTGCTGGGTCCCAAGCTGAGCTGCACCAAATCTTAGTCTGTCATCTGTGTCCCGAACAGAGCTGGGCCAGGTCTCTGTCTTGTCACCTGGGTCCCGATTGGAGCTGGGCGTGGGAAGTGAAGTAGCCATGGGGCAGGAGACCTCACTCAGAAAGGGCGAAGGTTCAAGCCCCTGCAATGTTGGGGGGGTGAGGATTTGTGCCTCTCACCTCTGTTGATCCCCAAGTTTTCTCCTGATGGCCCCTCTGCGACTGTGCCTGTCTTAGGTTGTTCCTCCTCTGAGGAATCTTACCCGTCTCTGGCTAACCAGCCATCCTCCGGGGCCAAGCAGGTTGATGTGAGGTTCACTTCCGTCTCCTTGGTAGCCAATGCCCTTGTGGCCTCCACGCCCAGTACCTGCCTTGGGATCCCCTCGCCTGCTGGCAGGGTCCCAGCACTGATCACATATCTTGGGGAACCCAGGTTTTTTCTCCAGGGAGGGCCCAGCTCACACCACTGGGTGAGAGACAGATTCATGGTACCAGCCAACACGAGGCTTCAACCTCGGCATGAACAGAAAGCTCAGGCGACAGCTGTGGGAGGGTCCTTCTTGGCAAAAAGAGCAAGAAAAGAATGCTCAAGTGCCTTCTCACTGCCTTAATTCCTTTTATGTTATTTTTTAAAATTGCTACCAAATATTCAGAGAATTAGATTGTAAGTTTGTTTGGGATATTTGTCAAAAAAATTATAATAACATTGTAAATAATATTATGTAAGGATATTCTTTTGTTCTAGGCCATGGCAATTCAATTTCAAACTGGCTATCAATTTCTTTTTGTATAGACAAGGTCTTAGTTACTTTATTAGAATACTTAATCAAATTGCTTACAAAGACATTGGCTCTTTATTTAGCTGAAAACCTTGATTTTTATTTAAAAAGCTAATTTATTAATTAAAGTAGGTATCTTAATTTAAAAAGCAAAAGAAATTTAGTAAATGTTTATGTCTGATTCACAAGCCACAAATGTTGCCCCGCCTCTAGCTTAAGAATACAGGCAGCTATGGGCTTTTTGTCATTTTAAATTCTAATGTTGGAATTTTAAGAAATATTTAGTTACTTAATTTTGCCCTTCTTAGAGACTACAAGAAACAGGGGAATCAGTACACCTAACGGTTCTTACCCATGAAGGGTCAGGAATATAAGTCAAAAATACTTCCCCATGTGCCCCAGGAAATATTACCATACAGCTGGTAACTGTTGGTATTGCAAGAAGTACATTCTTAGGTGTCTGTACTGTCCTCTTTACCATGCTCCCAGTGACATAGGACCCCAAATTCCTGTAGGAATAGCTTGCAGAGCAATATCAGGAGTCAAAGTGACCGCTATAGTGCTGTTAAGATCCAGGCCTGCGCTTCCTGGAGTTGCTGGGATGAGGGAATCCACTGTGGGCCTTGCAGGACAGGTTTCCCCTATTAATAACGGGACTGGGGGGCACCCCTCTGGCCGTTCCCGGCGGTTGACTATACCCTGTATCTTGATTTAGAGGCTGCCCATTTCTATGAAATTTTGATTTACACTGTCTGGCCCAATGGTTACCTCTCTGATATCTAGGACACCAAGAGACTGGATCTCTCAGAGGCTGAGTGTTTATGCCTCTCCCTAGAGTGCTACCTTGTGTCCTTCTTAGAGGCCAAAACCTTTACAACATTTAAAATATACTTATTCTCAATTGATAAAGCTTTCTATGAAATTTCAAGTATATTAGATAGGTTTTAAATTTAACCTAAGAAGAGAGAACCAATTTCTTGTATTACTCTGGGCCCATGGAGCTTTCCAAGAATCATCTCTGTTAAAGCCTGGAAATTTTAACATGGAAAGAACCATCAAATATATATATTCATATATGATTTAAAGATTATAATATTTTTTATAATTATAAGATATCAATTATATTTTTAAACTGTCAGTTGGGAATCACAAAATTAATCCTTTTTTATTAGACCAATCAACAACATATTTTGAATTCTTAATTATTAGAGAAATTTTATTTTCTCCCAATTTAATTTGCATTTAGCTGAAAACCTTGATTAATAACACAAAATCTTCTCCTTTTGGTTCCTTTACGCCATTTTTCTTAAAAAATAAAGACCAGTTCTGGGTTTTTCTTTTTCTGCAGCTTTTGCGGAGAGATTCCAGCTTAAAACCCTGTCTAATATGTCCAAAAAGGTGGACAATTGCACGCATTTCTTTTTAAGCCGGGCTTCTCTCCTCACTAGTACAGAAATTCCAGACACATCTCTAAATTTTTAAAACTTTTTCATGGCGAGAAAGGAGACTTTAGATTAGTATACTGGGAGAGTGGACTTTCATACTGGATTGCCACAGTGTCTCCTTTCCTCCACATCCTGCTTACTTCAGAGGAAAGCATCAGTAACAGATCTGGCCTAATTTCTTTTCATGCTTAAAAGATAAAGATAGATCTTAAATTTTTTCTTTCTTTTTCGCTTTCCAAAATAATAATTAGCACCTAATTTGGCCAAGATTAGCCTGCGATTTCTCTTATAATTTTTAAATGAAACCTGCAGTAATCTCATTGCCGGAGAGCAGAGAGCCTTGCCCTCTCCTGCCACCTTTGAATTTCTCCACACCAGAGGCGGTTTCAGCAGTGGAGTTTCACTTATTACAGATTTCAGATTCCAAATGCAAAATAAGATTTTAATTTGAACAAGAAACCACATTATTTAAGCATGCAAACCAAAAGTCTATAATGAAGTTTACTTTTATATTTGTAACCTAATTCTTCCCCATTAGCCTGGCTGAAAAAGACGTTCCCACCCTACTTACAGATCGCGACTCTGCAGTTAATCCGTTTAATGTATATGGACGGATTTTAAGTTAAATCCCTTTTAAGTTTAATCCGTTTGCGTACGTTGAATTCCCCTCACCTTTTCCTAGGTGAATCTTCCCTCACCATTTTCCTTGGTGAATTTTCCTTCCTTTGCTCTTAGGCGAATAATACCTTCTCCTCCAGACGTCCCGCGGTCAGGCGCCAGATGTGGCTGACGTCCTGCGTGGTTCAGGGTTCCCGGTTCAGGGTTCGGGTTCTGAAGGAGGCCGCACGCAAACAAAATGAGAGACTAGAAAGCATTAATTTGGTGATATTGGGGGGCCAGGCGGGAGCCTTCCTCTAGTGGAAAGGACTGCCACCTGCTCTGGCCTTTTTCTCCCTTTTATTAAGGCTTTGGGACACACCCCTAGCCTTTAGGCAGGAAATAACAAAACAGAAATTAACATGAAACAAACAGATAGAGGTTGCTTCAACCAATAATGTTTCAACTAAACAGTGAGTAATTAGCTGTGACCTTTCAGAGCAGTTAAGGTTGACCAGCCTTCTGGCCTCCTGTTTACATCCATTTAGTGAGAACAATATTTGGTTTCCGACAATGACTACTTCCTCATTTATATAACTTTTTGTTTTTATTTAACTTCATACTTACAGAAAAGCTGCAAAGATAGGAAAAGGAACTCTCATATATTCTTTACCCAGATTCATCAGTTGTTTATGTTTTTTCTTGTTTGCTCTGTTGGTGACCATCAGCCAAATACCTCCAGGAACACACCTGTAATAAAAAAATTAAGTTTAGTCCTAATTAGTTTGGCTCAGTAGATAGAGCGTTGGCCTGTGGACGGAAGGGCCCGGGTTCAATTCCAGTCAAGGGCATGTACCTCGGTTGCAGGCTCCTCCCCATCCAGGACCCTGGTCAGGATGCATGCAGGAGGCAACCGATCAATCTGTCTGTCTCACATTGATGTTTCTCTCTGTCTTTCCCGCTCTATTTCACTCTCTCTAAAATGAATGGAAAAATATCCTCGGGTGAGGATTTGAAAAAAACACGTTTATTTTAGCTTGCTGCAGCAGGAAACTCACACAGCACGGGGGAATCAGGGGATTTGACAAGAAGCAATTAGGATTTTGGTATGTGTTTGCTGAATTGGGGAGAGTGGTAGGCAGTGAGGGTTTGTTCTGGACTGGATGCTGTCAAGAAGCAGAAGCAATTTTTTGTTTGCTTTTTTTATTGTTTAAAGTATTATAAATAGTAGAACATATGTCTCCTTTTACCCCCACAATTGACCTCCCCCTGCCTTCCCTACTCCCCAGTACATGCCCTCACCTGCCCCCCCTCAGTGTCTTGTGTCTATTGGTGCAGAAGCAACTTTTAAAAATATGTTTTTTATTGCCTTTAGAAAGAGGAAGAAAAGAGAGGAAGAGAGGGTTTGAAACATCAATGATGAGAGGGAACCTTTGATCAGCTGCCTCCTGCACCCACCCTACTTGGGATCAAGTCCACAACCCAGGCATATGCCCTGTCCAGGAATTGAACCATGACATTGGCCTGGCTAGAAGCCCAGCAATTTGTTTACTGAATATTGTAAGATTTTTTACCTACGAGTGGGAGAAACAAAATGAAATTGGGGTTGTCAGTTGTTCCCAAAGTAGTCACTCCTGTTAGCTGGGGGGCATTCTTTGGCTATTTTTATCAGTGTGGAAAGTCTTGTTTCTGTGTTATAGAGTATCTTGTCTTTTTCTTGTTCACCCCCATCACTGATGGTTCTGTCTGATTTTGTTCATCAGTTGAAAACATCAAGTTCTAGCTGTTGTGGCTTTAGCTTATCAGAGTTCTTTTTTTCCTCCTTTACAGATCTATACTTGTAAGTTTGTTGTTTTTTTCTGAACCATTTGAGAGCAAGCTACAGACAGTGATCAAAATGGAATTACTTACAATTACTGTTATCGAATCCACAGTGCCTATTTACATTTTTTCAGTTTTCTAAGAAAGTTTTTGAGAGCAATTTTTCTTTTCTAGTTCCAGGTCCAGTCCAGTTACATACATTGTATTTAGTTTTTGTTATATTAGTCTTCTTTAATCTGGAATGATTTCTCTTTTTTTGCTCTTGATATTTGTACAGTTATGCAAATTATTTTTAGAATGTCTCTCATTTTTGTTCCTGGTTGGATTCAGGCTCAGCAGGGATGCTGCTGAAGTGGTGGGGCATCCACTTAGTGCTTTGTATGAAGCAAAAGTCAATTTGTTGGTTTTTCCCATTTGGTGGTCTCAGCTTCGTTTTCTTGATTAAGGTATTAATTGTTTTACAATTAATACTTTGAGAATATGTAGCTATCTTATTCCTCATCAGACTTCCACCAATTTTAACATCCATTGATTATTTTCTAACTATCTTTCATCTACATCTATTAGTTTATATTCTACCATGACAGTGTTTTAAGATCTTTCTCTTCTCACCCACTTACTTTTCATATATCCTCACATCTGTAACAATACGGAGTCCCCCAGTCCCCTCAGTCCCCCAGCCATGCAGGGCCGGCCCAAGGCACAGGAAGCCTCGGATGGCGGCTATCCAGCCACCCAGGGCTGTCCAAGGCTCAGGTAACCAGGGCCGGCCCAGGCTTGCACTGCTGGCAGCAGCAGCAGCAGAGGTGTGATGCGGCATCGTCTTCCGCCCCTGAGGGCTCCCAGAATGTGAGAGGGGGCTGGCCAAGCTGAGAGACCCCCACCCCCAGTGCATGAGTTTTCATGCACCGGGCCTCTAGTATATTTATAACTTGGACTCCTGCCTGTTTAATTTAAATTAGGTATGGACTGTCAAACTATTTTCTGTATTGTTGCAGAGTCATGGATTTTAATTAATTTTCTTTATCTCTGTGCATATTCATCACAAGGCTTTAAAATAAACTTCCTGCTTTAAAATAAACTTTACACATTTTTATACCTTTTATAAAAAGTCTGTGTCCATTTAAATTGTATTGTTGAGGTAGAGTGTTATAAAAAGAAACAAACAGAGATTTTTCAGATGTTATAAGTCTATAATATGACAAAGTAACAATTCCTGAATGCCATGTATCTTACATCCCCTGTTGGCAGAAATTGCATTTACAAGGATAAATCAAATTATAAAATATCATCTATATTACTGTGGTTGCAAAAAAGTGTTCTTAAAACTGTCTATTATGACAATCCCATGAGATTGATACCGTTATTCTTGCCTACTTATAAGTGACAGAATTGAGGCAAAGAGACGTTAATAATTTCACCAAGATGACACTGTTAGTACGTAGCGTAGCCAGGATTTCAACCTGTGTATATTAGCTCCAGCGCCTGCTCTTACCATACACAGCACAAGAATTACAACTGACGAAGCAACAGGCACACTGGTGATAGGGCCACTGTGTGTGGTTGGGCAGGTACCCGGCATCCATGCCACGTTCTGTTCATCAAACTGCACACACTGCTGCCCCTGAGGAATGGACACTTTTGCAAATTCACAATGAGCAGCCACATGGGTTAGTGACATACTTGACCAATTTTCATTGACTTTTTTGTCCTCTCCAGTCTGTCTTCTTACAAGTCATTTCCCCAGAGAGAAAAAGAAAGAATGAGCGTGTTCAAGGTGAGTAGGGCTTGCCTTTTTGCTTTTAAAAATGCGGTTTCAGCACTCAGAGCTGAGGCACAAGTTTTCTCTTTCAGGGAATGTCTGGGCATTTGAGGAGCTGTTGAGTGTGGTAGGTGCTTGTTTTGTCCCTTTTAAGTTTAATTGCTTCTGGCTTTTCGTTTCATCATTTTTTATTTTACAAACAAGAGAAACATTAGTAGAAATGAAAAACATCTACCTTATTACTTCCCTTTTATATTTCCATAATCCCTGCATCATGTGTATTCTACTGCATTTTTGTATTCAGAACAAAGATACATATTTAAATTGTTTTTTAAATTTAATACTATATAACTTTTTTAAAATAAATGTTTTTATTGATTTGAGAAAGGGAGAGAGAAAAACATCAGTGAGAGAGAAACATCAATGAAAAACATCAATTGCCTGCCTCCTGCATGCCCCTTACTGGGGATCAATTCCTCAGCCCTGGCATGTTCCCTGACCTGGAATCGAATCGGTAACCACTTGGTGCATAAGATAATGTTCATCCAACTGAGCCACACCAACCAGGGCCATAACATTCATTTTGTTATATCATGTTCTCATCAAATTTATGTATCTATTTTTTTAAACTATTCTCTCGTCATAAACATTAGTTTAGGATTTTTACTGTTTTAGGAACACTACAGTACAGTTTTTCTGCACTGAACCTTTTTTTCAAAAAATGAATTCTAAAAAAAAATTGCCCTTTTTTATCCTTTACATGCTAGGTATTCAGAATAGAAAAGTATGTTTTATATGTGCTTCCTTGGATTTTTTTTAATTTTTATTTTTGTAGAATATTAAAAAATGGCTCAATGCATCAGGATCCAATTACTGCTTCACACAGATAAAATGCTGTTAGAAAGTCCAATGGTTTGCTCGGCTACTGTGGCTCAGTATTGAACAATGACCCATGAACCAGGAGGTCATAGTTCAATTTCCAGTTAACACACATGTGCGGTTACAGTCTCGATCCCCAGGAGGGATCATGCTGGAGGCAGCCAGTCGATGTTTCTTTTTCATCATTGATATTTCTATCTCTTTCTCCCTTGCCCTTTCTCTCTGAAATCAATAAAAACATATTAAAAAATACCCAGTGATTTTAAAGAACTTGTCACTGTATTGACACTTCAAGAACAATTTTATGAAGATAATTTTGATTTCATCTTTATTTTAATAAAAAGAAAATGGGTTATGAAAAATAAGGAACCTGCTCAAGTTCACACAGAAAAGCAAGTCTCAGAGTATTGTCCTTGAGTGAAATACAGAGACAGGAGGAAAGAGTTTTTCAGAGACCTGCAAGCCCTTTTGATATATTTCCATATAATGCTCCTCACCTGGTTCCCATCTCAGTGGGATTAAAACAGCAAACATTTCTAGGACAATTGGATATCTTACATAATTAAGAGCTAATATGCAAATAGTCATCATGACCTCACTGTGGGGCTGGGGGACCTAAGGCCATACCCCCCGCCTGGCAGGGCTTGATGGGGGTGGTGCTGGTTGGGTCTGGGTCTTGAGCAATTTCAAGGCACACACAGGTGGGTGGGGACTTGACTTGGATTCCACGGCATGCCCCAGACTCTGACAGGAGGAAGGTTTTCATATACATTTTACTACTTTTCTTTCATCTCTGACACTTCTATTATAGAGAAAGGCAAATAGCAATATTAAAATATGCCCTCTAATTAATTCCTTTTATTTATTTATTTATTTATTTATTTATTTATTAAAACATATTTTATTGATTTTTCACAGAGAGGAAGGGAGAGGGATAGAAAGTTAGAAACATCAATGAGAGAGAGACATTGACCAGCCGCCTCCTGCACGCCCCTCACTGGGGATGCACCCGCAACCAATGTACATGCCCTTGACCGGAATCGAACCTGGGACCCTTCAGTCCACAGGCTGATGCTCTATCCACAGAGCCAAACTGGTTTCGGCTAATTCCCTTTTAATGTGTATGAATTTTGTGCACTGGGCTACTAGTGTGTGTGTGTGTATACATATATATGAGAAAGAACCATTGATTGGTTGCCTCCTGCACACCTCACACAGGGGATCGAGCCCACAACCCAGGCATGTATCCTGACTAGGAGGTGAACCGTGACCACCTGGTTTGTAGATTGATGCTCAAACATACCAGCGGGCACAATTAAAAATATTAACTAAAATGCAGAACCTTTTAATTTAGGACACAGTAGTTAGAATTCTGGGGATTTTATTCATAACAGTGCTCAGTGGAAGAGCACTGGGTAAACATACAAAGCTTTTTTTTCGTAGCAACATCTTTGTCAAGGCTGCAGAAAATCAGTGTGTGGCATTGGCAGGATAGAAGCAGAAGGGCCAGGAGATTTCCAAGTTGTTCAGAGCAATTTCCTACCCATCTTCCTCACCTTATCAGTGTGTTCCTCCTTTTTAAAAAAAATAAATTTTACTGATTTCAGAGAGGAAGAAAGAGAGAGAGAAGTAGAAATATCAATAATGAGAGAGAATCATTGATTGGCTGCCTCCTGTGCATCCCTACTGGAGATTGAGCCAGCAACCCAGGCATATGCCCTTGACCAGAATCCTTCAATCTGCAGGCTGACGCTCTATCAATGGAGCCAAACCTGCTAGGGCTGTGTACCTCTTTTCCAGTGGACACTGAATATAAGATTGAGGTGTACATATTTGTTGCAGGAGCCGGTGACCTTCCAGGACGTGGCTGTGGCCTTCACTGAGGAGGAGCTGGGGCTGCTGGACACTGTCCAGAGGAAGCTGTACCGAGATGTGATGCTGGAGAATTTCTGGAACCTGGTTTCAGTGGGTGAGGACAGCCTTCCTCTGGAGTATCTTTGTGACCTTGGGATTAAGGCTTTGGGGGTCTTCGAATGGCTCCCTCAGTTTGGTTTACTGGACTTTTGCCAATTCCTGTGGGACCCAAGAGGATGTTTCTGGTCTTTCTAAATAGGTTGTTTCAGTTTTGTTTTGTTTTTCATTTGTATTTTGTAGAAGAAATATAAATGGTTGGTCTGCTGCTATATCTCTTCTATATTCTTTTTAAAATTTCACTCCTAGCCCATTAATGAATTTTTAAAAACAACTCTTTATTGTTCAGATTATTACAGATGTTCCTCTTTTTTCCCCCATAGTTCCCCTCCACCTGATCCCCCCTCACCCAGGCCCTTACCCCTGCTACTGTCCTCATCCATAGGTGTAAGATTTTTGTCCAATCTCTTTTCACACCCCTCATACTTCCTTCCCCCTGAGAATTGTCAGTTCTCTCCCTTTCTATGCCCCTGATTCCATTATATCCACTGGTTTATTCTGTTCACCAGATTTTTTATTCACTTGATTTTTAGATTCCCTTGTTGATAGATATGTATTTGTTATCACTTTGTTGTTCATAATTTATATCTTTACCTTTTTCTTCTTCTTCCTATTCTTAAAGAATACCCTTCAACATTTCATATAATCCTGGTTTGGTGGTGATGAACTCCTTTAGCTTTTTCTTGTCTAACCCTAACCCTAACCCTGAAGTTGTCCTAGAGGCTCCTTACACTATCTTAATATTTTGGATTCTCTTTTCTTTTTGTTTTTCTGGTTGGATGTTTTTTGCTTCTTCATATTTCAAATCTTTGGTTTGATTCTTGGGGTCCTTTGGTCTACTATTGAATTTCTGTATATTCTTTATTTCAGACAGTGTATGTTTAATTTCTGCCTGTTCTTTTCCATTTTTTTTTGCATTCTCATTAAGATCCTTAAAGGTCTCACTAAGTTCCTTGGAGGTTCCTAGAAGATTCTTGAGTAACCTTATAAATGTGGTTTTGAACTCTATATCCAGTAGTTAGCTTTCCTCCATTTCTTTCATTCATGACATGTTTCTTTGTCTCTGCATTTTTGCTGCTTCCCTGAGTTGATAGAGTGGCTTTGTGTGTTAGGTGTCCTATAGGGCTCAGTGGTTCAGCCTCCCCAATAACCTGAGGTGAACACTCTTGATGCACCCCTTTGTGGGCTACGTGTACAGTCTTGTTTTAGTTAAGCCTTGATTGCTATTGTTACACTGGAAGGAATTGACTTCCAAGCCAATTGGCTGTGAGGATCCACTGTGTCTATAATGGAAAAACTGCTGTGCTGGAGACACCCTTATGGAGCAGGACTTGCTTCAGTGGGGCTTTTGTGCTCACTGAGTCTGCCTCTTGATTGTGTCACTTATGGACATGAGGACTTGAAATCTGGTGTCATCTCACACTGAACACTAGGTATACTGGCTCCTGGATCTCCAAGGAAGTGTAGGTCACCTACTGTTTAATGCCACCCAGCAGAAACTACAGAAAGATCTGCAGATTTCTCTTCTTTGCTTGGGTTTTGGAAGTTTTGTAGCTGATCCAGCTGCAGTTTGTTATGTTAAGCTGCTATAGGGCAGGCCATTCATTCATATGCAAAAGCCGCTGTGCACAGTTTGAGTGGGTTTGTAAATTGGGTGGGGCAGGGTCTCAGGGAATCACTAGGGCGTGGCAAACAGCCAGTTAGCCCTCTCTGCGTCTCCCCGTTTCCATGTCCCTGTGTCCTGCACCCCACTGCAGTAAACAATGATTCCTATGTGCATCTCTGCAAGAGAGCCACTCTCACTTTCTGACCTGATGGCAGACAGTCCTGCTTCTCCCCCTAGGGGCATGGGTCCCCAGAATCTCACTGGAAACTGGAGTTCAGAGCAGTCAGGAGCTTGTGTCTCTCTTCAGATGGAAAAAACAGCGCACCCAGTTGCCAGCCCAATTCATGCGCTTCTATACCTCTGTTTTTCCATAACTGTGCACATCCTACCTAGTCTCAATGCTTTTTTCTCTTTCCTTCTAGTTGTAGAACTTCTACACAGCCAGCTTTCCCTTGGTTCTGGGTGATAGACATTTTGTCTTTTAGTTATAGTTTTAGTGTGGTTGTGAGAGGCAATACATACCTTATGCCGCCATCTTGGTTTCCCCATTAATGAATTATAAAGCCAATTTATTTAGTCCTCTCTGTATTTTTTAAATATATTTTATTGATTTTTTTACAGAGAAGAAGGGGGAGGGATAGGGAGCTAGAAACCTCGATAAGAGAGAGACATCGATCAGCCGCCTCCTGCACGACCCCTACTGGGGATGTGCCCGCAACCAAGATATATGCCCCCGACCAGAATGGAACCTGGGACCCTTCAGTCCACAGGCTGACACTATCCACTGAGCCACACCGGTTTCGGCTCTCTGTGGTTTTTTAATGAAATAAAAAAGGGTAGTCCTGGACAATGTGGTTTAGATGGTTGGAGTGTCTTCCTGTGCACTGAGAGGTTGAAGGTTCCCAGTCAGGGTACATACCTAGGTTTCAGCTTCAGTCCCCTGTTGGGGCATGTATGGGAGCAGCCCATCAATGTTTTTCTCTGACCCCGTCCCCCCCTCACCTTTCCTCTCTCTCTAAAAAAATTAAAAAATCAATGACTATGTCCTTGGGTGAGGATTAAAATATATATATACTATTTAATAAAAGAGTAATATGCAAATTGATGGTACCTCCACTACATCCACAAGTCATGCCCACCAGCCAGTCAGAAGCAAGTATGCAAATTAACCCAACCGAGATGGCTACAGCCACAGAGAGAGCAGGAGGGAGGCTTGGGTTGCCCTGGCAATGGAGGAAGCCAAGCTTTCCACACATCCTGGCCGGCCCAGGTCTCCATTTAAGGCTACAAAGTTTCATATATGGAAGATAAATAAATTCTGACAGAAATAGCTACTGCCACGGGAGTGAGCAATAGGCTTAGCTCCACTCCAGGCTACAAAGTTTCTAATGTGGAAGATAAATAAATCCCAGATACCAGGGCCTCTGCTTGGGTCACTGGGGGTTGTGGCCAGCCTGCAAACACCACAGGCCCTTCATCCAGGCTGCCCCACACCCCAAGGGAACCCACAACCTGATCTGGGACACCCTTCAGGGCAAACCAGCTGCCCCCACCTATGTACCAGGCCTCTATCCTATTCAATAAAAGAGTAATATGCAGATCGACCATCACTCAACACACAAGATGACTGTCCCCATGTGGACACAAGATGGCCACCACAAGATGGCCAGCAGGGGAGGGCAGTTGTGAGCAATCAGGCTATCAGGCTAACACAGGAGGGCTGTTGGGAGGGACTAGGCCTGCAAAGAAGGGCAGTTGGGGATGATCAAGCCTGCAGGGGAGGGCAGTTAAGAGTGACCAAGTTGGCAGAGGAGGGCAGTTGGGGGTGACTGGGCCTGCAGGGAAGGGCAGTTAGGGGTGATCAGGCCCGCAGGGGAGGCCAGTTAGGGGCAAACAGGCTGGCAGGGGAGCAGTTAGGCATCAATCAGGCTGCCAGGGGAATGGTTAGAGGTGATCAGGCTGGCAGGCAGAATGGTTAGAAGCAATCAGGAAGGCAGACAGGCAAGCAGTTGGGAGCCAGCAGTCCTGGATTGTGAGAGGGATTCCACTGGGATTGGGCCTAACAGGCAGTAGGACATCCCTTGAGGGGTCCCAGGGTGCAGGCTGGGCTGAAAGACACCTTCGCCTGGTGCACAAATTTTGTGCATTGGGCCTCTAATATGTGTGTGTGTGTGTGTGTGTGTGTGTATGTGTATAATCAGAGCCCCTTAAGAATAATAGAACAGCCCCACCACTGTGGCTCAGTGGTTGAGTGTCAATGTATGAGTCAGGAGGTCATGGTTTGATTCACAGAACAGGGCGCATACCTAGGTTGTGGGCTCAATCTCCAGTGGGGGTCCTGCAGAGAATCAATGATTCTCTCTCATCACTGATGTTTCTTTCTCTCTCTCCCTCTCCCTTCCTCTCTGAAATCACTTAATATATATATATTTTTTAAAAAGAAGTATAAAACATTGTAGCTAAAATTGGCCAGTTGCATGAGTGGTCTGAGAGCCATTGAGAGGAAATTTAATGAAAATAGACAACAGAACTGTGTCATTTGACTTCTGTTTTAGTAATACATATCTATGTATATGTGTCTGGATCATAAAGTACATGCCGTTTCTTCAGTAGGTCATGCTAAAATATTTTTTGAAAAACACCGCTCTTAATATCTTGAATATACAGTTAGAACTCAAATTTTAGCGCATTATATTTCGTTGAAACTTGTTACTTTGCATGTTCTCAGGACATAAACCCTTCAGACAAGATATATTAGATCTAGAAAGAGAAGAGAGGCTTTGGATAATGAAGACATCGCCCCAGAGAAATTCAGGTAAGTATGAGTTCTCATAGTTAACTGTATTGTATGTTTTATTTCTCATTACCCCTGTGCCCACACCCAGTTGAAATTGTCAAATATTTTCCCTGGATTATTGGAACAGCTTTCATATTGCTCTCAGAAAATAGCTTGTGAGTTAGCCTCTTTGCTTCTTGTAAAGTCTTCATCCATAAGAAGAAATAGATCTTATATCATTACCTATACAAATACTTCATTTGTTTAGATTTGCATGTATGACTTTAGAAAGCATTTCCTGTAATGAAACCTTTACTGCTTCTGATGAAAATCTGATAATTTCTAGTCTATATCTTCTAAATATTTATCACAAGCTACTGAGTTTATTTCACAGCTCACTAATAAAGTAAATCCTCACTTTGGAAATCATTCTTGTTAAAGACCAATGTATCTCCATATACAATTTTTCATGATATTTTCAAAGAGATAGTATTCTTTCCTACCTTCTAAATTTTTATTATCTCTGTGGGAAAAGAACGCATTAGACACTACAAAAATCTAAAAAGAACTCAGATCATCCAGCTTTTCTTTCATTCCAAGTGATTTTTAGCATCTTTGATTTTATCCTCAGTGTTAAACCTCTTGGTGTGCTACTGCCTCTACTGCAGTCTTTCAACTTCTCAGCAAACTATACTTTCCAATCCTTTTTCCTTGTAAAAGCACTTTTGCTTCTATGACTTGGTTCAAACTTAAGCTGGGATTTACAGTTATAAAGAACCCCAGAAATAAAACTGTGATTCATCTGTATATGCATTTTTTGAGCACCTACTACCTGCCAGGCACTATTCTTTACTGATACTATGTTATGGTAGGAAAAACCTGTAATTTATGAAAAATGATTGAAATACTATGTCAAATGGCCATCATTTTGTTTTAACTGGGTTTCATTCATGCAAAGAGGATGAATGAAACCCAGTATTATTCCTGTCAGTATATAAACCAGAGAATGTCATATGTAGTAAAAAAAATAAATAAATAAGCTGAACTATCACAAGGATCATTATTTTTATATTGTGTGTCCTAAGTGTGAAATCTTGAATCTTTAAACAAAGCTTTCACTTGTCCATATCTCTGAATTATATGTCTCTATAGGCAAGAGCAATCAAAGTGAGTTGAGGACTGTTCCAGACAGAGGACTACATGAAGAGCTTTCCTGCTGGCAGATATGGCAGCAGACTATAAATGACTTAACCAGGTGTCAGGACTCAATGACAGATAGTTCTCCATTCCACAAACCAGGTGATTCCCCCTGTCAGGTTGGGGCAGGACTGACTACTACAATTTCTGAAGATGAAAACTACTTATTAAGTCATAAAATGGATGGTCCCAGTGACACTGGAAATCCAGAGTTTGAAACTTTGAGAGCCCAGGGTTTTTGGAGGAAAAGTTCCCTGACTGAATCACAGAATTATCAGAATTTTCAATATTCCATGAAAAGTAAATCCTGTCAGCGTAAGTCAGATGTCAACACCAGCAGTTGGGTATCACATTACCTTGATTGTGGGGTACACAGAAGTGAAAAATCTTGTAGGTACAATAATTATGAAAGAGACAGCATGAAAATATCAACACTGGATCTAAATAATGTGATTCATGTGGGACAAAAACCTTACCAGTATAATGAGTGTAAAAAAATCTTCAGTGATCTCTCTACCTTTGATCTTCATCAGCAAGTAAACTCAAAAGAGAAGTCACATGTATGTAGTGAGTGTGGAAAAGGCTTCTGTTATAGATCAGTTCTTCATATTCATCAGAGAATTCATCTGGGAGAAAAAAGGTATAAGTGTGATAATGATTGTGGTATGGAATTCAGTCAAAGCTTGCATCTGCAAAATCATGAGAAGGTCCACATGGTAGACAAACCATTTAAATGTGAGGAATGTGGGAAAGGCTTCAGTCATAGATCCATACTTACTATTCATTGTAAATTACACATGGGAAAGAATCCATATAATTTTGAAGACTGTGAGAGGGCCTTCAGTCAGGCATCTCATCTTCAGGACCATCAGAGAGTCCACAGTGAGGAGAAGAAGCCATTCAAATGTGATGTGTGTGGTAAGAGCTTTAGTAGGAACTCACATCTTCAGTCCCACCAGAGAGTTCATACAGGAGAGAAACCGTATAAATGTGAAGAGTGTGGGAAGGGCTTCATCTGCAGCTCAAATCTATACATTCATCAGAGGGTTCACACAGGAGAAAAACCCTACAAATGTGAGGAATGTGGTAAAGGCTTTAGTCGGCCCTCAAGTCTGCAGGCCCATCGGGGAATCCACACCGGAGAGAAATCATACATATGTAATGTGTGTAGTAAAGGCTTTACTCTGAGTTCAAATCTTCAGGCACATCAGAGAGTCCACACTGGAGAGAAACCATACAAGTGCAATGAGTGTGGGAAGAGCTTCCGGAGGAACTCCCACTATCAAGTTCATCTGGTGGTCCACACAGGAGAGAAACCCTATAAATGTGACATATGTGGGAAGGGCTTCAGTCAGAGTTCATATCTTCAAATTCATCAGAGGGCTCACAGTATAGAGAAACCTTATAAGTGTGAAGTGTGCGGGCAGGGCTTCAATCAGAGTTCCCAACTTCAGGTTCACCAGCTAATCCATACTGGAGAGAAACCATACAAATGTGAAGAATGTGGGAAAGGATTCAGTCGTAGAGCAGATCTTAAAATCCATTGTAGAATCCACACAGGAGAGAAGCCATATAATTGTGAGGAGTGTGGGAAGGTCTTCAGGCAGGCCTCAAATCTTTTGGCCCATCAGAGAGTCCACAGTGGGGAAAAGCCATTCAAATGTGATGAGTGTGGGAAGAGCTTTGGTCGGAGTTCACACCTTCAAGCCCATCAAAAAGTGCACACTGGAGAAAAGCCATACAAATGTGAGGAGTGTGGGAAGGGTTTTAAGTGGAGCTTAAATCTTGATATGCATCAGAGGGTCCACACAGGAGAGAAACCATATAAGTGTGGGGAGTGTGGTAAGTACTTTAGTCAGGCCTCGAGTCTTCATCTTCATCAGAGTGTCCACACTGGAGAGAAACCATATAAATGTGATTCATGTGGCAAAGTCTTTAGTCGATCTTCACAGCTGCAATCTCACCAGAGAATTCACACTGGGGAGAAACCTTATAAATGTGAAATATGTGGTAAAAGCTTTAGTTGGCAATCAAATCTTAAAATTCATCACAGAATCCATGCTGGTAATAAATCCTCTAAAAGTGATAGTGCTGGTAAGAACACAAGAGGATACACACAGGTAAAATGTTTTATAAAGTGATTTTTTAAAAACTTGTGTTGTGAATTCTTTCAATCATCAAGTTCAAAAGAAACTTTATTTTTCATTAAATCAGTGTTTCAACCATATCCCAGTAGTCAGCAGGCTACATAGCAGAGAAGAAAACGCTTATAAGTGGTAGAGTAAGGGCTTCAGTTAAAACTTTGACCTTTATTAAATACTAGAGGCCCAGAGCATGAAATTCATGCATGGGGGGGTGTCCTTTAGTACAGCCTACTCCCTCTCCAATCTGGGACCCCTTGAGGGATGTCCTACTGGGGCAGCCGGAATCCCTCTCACAATCCAGGACTGCTGGCTCCCAACTGCTCACCTGTCTGCCTTCCTGATTGCCCTTAACTGCTTCTGTCTTCCAGCCTGATCACCCTCTAACCACTCCCCTGCCAGCCTGATTGATACCCAACTGCACCCCTGCCAATCTGTTTGCCCCTAACTGCCTACCCCTGCGACCCTGGTCACCCCAAATGCCCTTCCCTGCAGGCCTGGTCACCCCCATCTTCCCTCCTCTGCCGACTTGATCATCCCTAACTGCAGGCTTGATTGCCAACAACTGCCTTTCCCTGCAGGTCTGGTCACCCCTAACTGCCCTCCCCTGCAGGCTTGGATCCCCCTCCAAATGCCCTTTCCTGCAGGCCCAGTCACCCCCAACTTCTCTCCTCTGCCAGCCTGGTCACACCTAACTTCCCTCTCCTGTTGGCCTGATTGCCCATAACTGCCCTCCCTTGCAGGCCTGCTCCCTGCCAACTGCCCTCCCCTGCTGACCATCTTGTGGTGGCCATCTTGTGTCCATATGGGGGCAGGATCTTTTGAACACATGGGGGGAGTCATCTTGTGTGTTGGGGTGATGGTCAATCTGCATAATACTCTTATTAGATAGGATAGAGGCCTGGTGCATGGTTGGGGGCCAGCTGGTTTGCCCTAAAGGGTGTCCTGGATCAGGGTGGGTGTTCCCTTGGGGTGTGGGGTGGCCTGGGCCAGGGGCCTGTGGTGGTTTGCAGGCAGGCCACATACCCCCAGTGACCTAAATGGAGGCTCTGGTATCTGGGATTTATTTATTTTCTATGGTTGAAACTTTGTAGCCTGGAGCGGAGCCAAGCCTTCTGCTTGTTCAGTGGCCACAGCCATTGAAACTTCCTTGCCTTAAGTGGAGGTCTGGGCCAGCCAGGATGTGTGGAAAGCTTGGCTTCCTCCATTGCCAAGTGCAATCCAAACCTTCCTTCTGCTCTCTCGGTAGCTGTAGCTATCTGGGTTGAGTTAATTGCTGTTATTGGCTGGTGGGTGTGGAGGTATGGTCAATTTAAAATTACTCTTTTATTAGATAGGACTAGATACCCATTGCACAGATTCATGCACGCATGGGGTTCCTCAGCCTGGCCTGCACCCTCTCACAATTCAGGACCCCACTGGAGCACAATCGGGGTTAGGGAGGGATCACAGGAGGGGTACAGGGCATGTCTGACCCATTTCACCCAGTCATGATTGGCTGGACCCCAGCAGCAAGCTAATCTACCATTCAGAGCATCTGGCCCTGGTGGTCAGTGTGCATCATAGCTACCAGTTGAAGGTTGCTTAGCTTTTGTATATATAGACTAAAAACCCAGTGCATGAATTTGGGCCCAG
The DNA here is from genome assembly GCA_011751065.1 of Lasiurus cinereus. NCBI lineage: Eukaryota > Metazoa > Chordata > Mammalia > Chiroptera > Vespertilionidae > Lasiurus > Lasiurus cinereus. The sequence continues at coordinate 233,631 of JAAGEH010000384.1, forward strand.
CCAGAGGGAGGGACTGCAGGAGGAGAGAGAGAGAGAGAGAGAGAGAGAGAGAGAGAGAGAGAGAGAGAGAGAGAGAGACTAGAAGACCTGGTGTATGAAATTTGTGCATGGGGGAGAAGGGTCCCCTCAGCCCAGCCTGTACCATTTCCAATCGGGAACCCTTGGGGAATGTCCAACTGCCGGTTTAGGCCAATGCCTGGGATCAGCCTAAACCAGCAGTTGGACATCCTCTCACAATCCTGGGCCACTGGCTCCTAACCACTCACCTGCTTGCCTGTCTGATCGCCCCTAACTGCCCCCCTTGCTAGCCTAATCTCTCCTAACTGCCCTCCATGCTGGCTTGGTTGCCCCTAACTGCCTGCTCTGCTGGCCTGATCATCCTTAACTCCCCCTCCCCGTTCCCGCACCCCCGCCAGCCTGAGCACCCCAAATCGCCTCTGCCTGCCAACCTAGTCATTCCTCACTGCCCCGCCCCCCCTGCCAGCTTGGTCACCCCATGCAGCTGGCTGTTCAGTCATTTGGTCATCCCTCACTGACCCCTGCTGACCTGGTCACCCAACGCAGCCTGCTGTTTAGTCGTCTCTCACTAACCACCCTGCTGGCTTGGTCACCCCACACAGCCTATTCAGTCGTCTGGTTGTTTCAGTCATGACAACCCCTGGCTTTTTATATATATGCATTACTCAGAAGAGAGGCCTTAGAAAGAGTAAGAGTTTTATATAAAAGTGATATGGACAAGCCAAAATTAACTAAGGATAAGTTCTATAAATACACAAACCTTTTTTCTCTCTAAATTTACATAGTCTTATTGCAAGTACTTCATGGGTGCTCAATATTTGTTAATAAATAGGAAAAGTATATATTTGAAAATTGTGTTGAGACCACCTCCACAATTTTATAAAATTTTGTATTCTGAACAGGAAACCTCAATGTAGCCTTAATAGAATTAAATCAAGGAGACAACGTTAAATTGGTAGAAAACCAGTACTGCAATATGTAGTATTTGGCATCACCCTATTGTGATGAGTTGTGCCCTTCCTCACCCTCTCTTATCAAGTTGGGTCCTATTCTCTTGTTTTTATACTGTATAAACTCAGTTATCTTTTGTGATAATATGCACTGACTAAAAAATTGAGTTTGTTAATTTTGCAATAAGGTACCACATGATTGAATTTTTTTTCAAGGATATCATAGCAGGGATTTAAGTGTTAGAGTTACTAGTGACAAACATTTCACAGGCTATGAAAGAGCTGCTCTTTTTTTGTGATGTTGAGTATTCACTATTCACTCCCAATGTGTGCTACTGCTCTAACATTAGCTACCATCACACCAAAGATTAAACCTCTAGTTATGTATCCAGTATTTTTGTTTGTTTGTTTTTACCTTTGAAGGTAATTCAGTTTCAAGTCCCACTTGACACTATGGGGTCAATTCCCGCCCCCCCCCTTTTTTTTTGCCTCTGGAGAATTTTCTGATCTTTGCTTTGAGATTGAGTACATATTAATTAACTATTTTATAAGCAGCATTTTTTAAAGGACCCAAAGGCAAATCCAGTCAGTGGCTCATTCACAACCCTGTAGATGCTCCTGTGTCATAGGGCATCAATGGGAAGGAATAGACTTCTGAAAAACAGATGGAATGTATGACCAGATTTCAACAAAGCTGAGGCCTTAGACCTCTAAATTTAGCTGAGCATCTTTTGCCATTAAAAGGAGGCTCTCCTCCCATCTCTAAGTTAGTCTCCCCTTGCCTGAAGGACCTGTAATGATCTCTCCTGCGATAATTTCCTTGCAATGAACTATGGGTTCTCAAGACTTGCATCCACCCCACCCCACTTTTCTAGACCTATACAGATTCAAACCTTTGCATGCCACAGAAGGGGATCTAAGTGTGGAAGCCATCTATATATATAAAAGCCTAATATGCAAAGTGACCCCTGGGAGTTCAACTGGGAGTTTGATCGCTTGCTATGATGTGTGCTGACCACAAGGGAGTGGCAAGGAAAGAAGGGAGGCCCTGCCCAGCAGCTGGCAGCCACTAGGGACCCTACCCATGCATGATTTTGTGTACTGGGCTTCTAGTCAGGTATAAAGTATGACCATGAGAAAATAGTGTACCTGTCAAAACAAGGGTTTTTATAATATACTAGAGGCCCCGGTGCATGAAATTTGTGCACTGAGGAGCTTGGTCCCTCAGCCCAACCTGCACCGTCTCTAATCTGGGACCCCTCGGAGGATGTCCAACTGCCAGTTTAGGCTCGATCCCATAAGGACCCCACAGTGACATGGTGTATGAAATTTTTGCACATTAAAAGGGAATTAATTAAAGGAAATATGTTAATATTGCTATTTGTCCTGTATAGTAGAAGTATGAGAGATGAAAGGAAATGAGTAAAATGTATATGAAAATAATATATAAATTTATTAATAAACAACAAAATGATATAAGAGCCACAAAGACATAAAAATAACAAAAATATATGAAAACAGCAAAAATATGATATAAAAACAACATTGATGCAAACAATAACTGATAAACTGATTAAACTTATTCTAATATCTCCCTGTATACCACGTTAAGAGTGAAAACACTTTCAGAATGCTTGACTAATTTCCCTTGGGATGAAGTATTTACAACTTTAACTTTAATGTCATATGTTCTTCAAACTTGAGAGAAAGCAACATATAACTGGCCATCTGCGAAAATGGATTCAGGTAGGAATATTCCTCCTCTGTCTAGAGTTTGTCCTTGTGACTTATTAATAGTCATCACAAATGCTGGCATCACGGGAAACTGTCGTTGAATGAATTTAAATGGGAGGCCAGTGTCAGACTGGGACAAATCAATTTTTGGAATCAGAACAACCTCTCCCTCTGCAGATCCTGTTAATACTTCAGTTTCGATTATGTTAGGTCGCAATCTTTTGATAATAAATCTGGTACCATTACAAAGATCCCATTTACTATTATGATTTCTCCATAGCATGATGATTGCACTGACTTTCAATTTTAATTATAACATAGCATTCACGAAGGACTAATACTATTAAGAAATTTTTTAATGGGAAAATTTTCTGTTTAGTCAATGGGATATGTGTGAAAATCTCCATCGAGTATATCCAAAATTTCTTCATTTAATTTTTTTATTGAGTTACATGTATACATATCTCCCCATTGCCCCACTTCATTTAATTTTTGAACATGCTCATTTTTTGGATAAAGAATTGCACATTTAGATATATTTTTAATATTACCTATAGACATACTATTTCCAAAGGTAGCTTCAATAATAGAACTGTTACAAATCATTTCATGGGGGATATCAATAATATCCATTCTTAAATGAAAACTGCTATCAAGTTTGCCATCTCCAAGTTTTACTAATCATTCTCTATAAGCAGATTCCTCTGATTTCATTTTTGTTTTAAGAGACAACTTTCTGAAACATCCCCAACCATCACAGTACTTTAAACTCATTTGTACTATGGCCAATCGCATAGCATGTGGCATAATATTGAGACATTGTTGAAAATCCCCTTTGAGAAGGAGAACTTTCCCACCAAATGCAACATTAGATTCATAATTTCTCTTACTAATCTGTCTCTGGTGTTTATAGCATGATTGGATGCTATGCTTGCATTCAACAATAATAAGAAGTTGGGCCTTTTTAATGGTTTCAGCAACTTCACTCTATATCGAGTCTAGAAATTGAGTTTTCATTTAATAGAATTAGTAATTTATATTGGGAATGAAAGGTTCTTTCACCAAGAAGTAAATTTGCATCAATTCCTGTAGTTTCTGTGGGTAAAACAATACCATCATGGCCTCTAATACAATGTATTAAAACTTCATACAGATATGTTTTTCCACTATCACCTGGACCATCCAAGAAAAAGCATTGGGGTGTACAGTTAGATCTTCGATAGCTGAAGTTATAGTCTGAAAGGCTGCCAACCCATATCATTCAGAGAATGTATTAAAACCTCTGCCTCGTACGATTCATCACATGTATTTGCATCCATTAATAAAGGATAGTCCAGAAGTTTGAAATGGGAACATTTCATTCCATGCAATGTGAATACCTCCTGAATTTTGTTAGGGGCATGCATTTCACAGTTCATACAGGCACCTTCTCTTTGGTGCAATTTCCAACAGAAATCTTCAGTAAAATGAGATTTACTCTCATCCCATAATTTGTCTGCAGCAGAAGAACATCCAAACACACATGTGTATGCAAAAAGTTGCCGTAGTTGTTTGAGCATATTGAGTATGATTGCATCATCAATCATATCTTCTCAGATAGTGTCGTCAGGTAATAATTCTTCCAGGGCCCCCACCAGCAGGCAAGGGGATTGCAAGGCAGGTGCTGGGAGTGGAGGCCACAGCGGCACAGGCTACCATGAAGACAGGACTGAACCTCACAACACCCTGCTTGGCCCCAGAGCATGACTGGTTAGCCAGAGACGGGTAAGATACCTCAGGGAAGGAACAACCTAAGACAGGCACAGTCGCAGAGGGGCCATCAGGAGAGAACTTGGGGGTCAACAGAGGTAGGGCACAGACCCTCTCCCCCAACCTGGCAGGGGTCTGAACCCTCACCCCTTCTGAGGAAGGTCTCCTGCCCCCATGGATACCTCGCTTCCCACGCTCAGCACAGATCGGGACCCACGTAACAGACAGAGACGTGGCCCAGCTCAGATCAGGACCCAGGTAACAGAGAGAAACTTGCCAACAGCAGCTGCCCTATATCTAAATTCAGCCTAGCACTAGGAATGCTCAGTGCCTACTCAAGAATGCAAATAAACCTTTTCACTAATATTTACAGGGTAATCTAAGATTGTTGGTAGAGTATTAAATTTGACAGTAAAAGAGTTATCAAGCTTTCAGAGTAATTTAAATTTGCTAATTGAAATAAGTGAACACCCAAGAAAATTTAAGTGTACTGGACAAAAAGCTGTTTCTAAAGTATGAATTAAAATTTCTATTGATAGCTCATCTCATTGTAAAATTGCTTAACAGGCAATGAACATAAAACAGGCATATTTGTGTACAAAAAATTAAAATTTAAAGTTATCAAGATTGTATCAAAAATTTTTACAAAATTCTCTATTAATAAAAAAGGGGGAGAGAGTAGGATAATATCATGTAACAAAAAATATCTAGTAAGTAAATTACATCTAGAAAATTTTCACTTTAGAAAATTAATTTTCATTTGTAATACTAACAGCAAGACACCCATGAAAAACACACATGGTGTTAAAATAAGCCAAAGGAAAAGCGGGTAAGCAAAAATAAAAAGGACCCCAAGTCAATTTTATAGAAAAGATTCCTTTATTAACTTTTGGTCTAGAATATGTTTATAAACTTTCAGAAAAAAACTCCAAGACCAAGTGGACTCCTGAAACAGAGAGGAACTGACAGGTCTGCTCCAACCACGAAGACAAGAGGAGAAACAGTCCAGAGATGGAAGACGCGGATGACGCCTTGCCATGCGAGCAGCCGCAGCTGTGTGTCGCTACAGGATGCCTAGGAGCAAACCAGAGAGGGTCAGACCTGCATTGCCACCATTTGTCTACCATCCAGATACCATTGATGACGTGTACACATAAGGAACTGTTTGACATTGAAACTGGGTCTCAAAACTATTGGACATTGAAATTGGGACTCAAACATTTTTTTGCTCTTATAAGTTTATTTCTAGCCTACAAAGGCAAGATGTTTTTAAAGACAAGAATCAGGGGTGAGAGGAAACAGATACAGAGGCAAAGAAGCAATGAACAGACTGTCATGCTACAATGGGAAGGCAGAGGAGATTGGGGGAGGGGACCCGGGGGGGTCTCTAAGAGATTAACCGAATCTATGTAAGCATAGCCAATGGATACAGGGCATTGTGGGAGGGAACAGGTGAGGGCATGTAACTGGGGGGTGGGGAAGGCCGGGGAGAGGGCAATAGGGAAAAATAAAGGAAACATATGTACTACTATTTGTAATACTATAAATAATAAAAATATATTTAAATAAATAAATAAATAATAAATAAAAAGTATCTGTAGCCCTAAAAAGAAAAAGTAATAATCCTTGGTGCTTAGTAGCTTCATGAAAAGTATCATAAGTTACATCTTATACAGTTTGCAGATCCTCAAAACTTATTGCACCTTTTACATGCAGAAGCAAAAGTTTAAGGTGATATCGTGTGGTTCTCTAAAGCTCACAGTGAACAGTCTACCTAATACTTATGTTCGTCAGAATCTTCTCTATTCAATAAGAACCAAGCCATCAATGTTGAGTTATGCCCTTTAGCCCTATCTAAAACTTCAGCAAAATCATCATTATGAAAATACAAATTCTGTTCATTTGGCAAATGAATAGCTTAACTTTGCTATTCCAAAAAGTCTCAAAACAGCCTTAGGAGCGCTCACATACCTGGAGTCAATGAAGTCCTGTACTTCGCCATAATTAATAATTTTTTTTCAGAAATTTGAATATTTGCACAATTGTGCCCTTTATAGATGCATTTAAATAAATATTTGACACTTTTAATAGATGCACAGACTTCAACATTTATATGACAGTTATATTTAAGGCACAAATACATTTTATAAGGAAAAATCCAAGTGTTATTGACAGCTTTCTTTTCTTTTTTAAAATATTTTTAATTGATTTTTTACAGAGAGGAAGGGAGAGAGATAGAGAGTTAGAAACATAGATAGGAGAGAAACATCTATCAGCTGCCTCCTCCACACCCCTTACTTGGGATGTGCCTGCAACCAAGGTACATGCCCTTCACTGGAATCGAACCTGGGGCCCTTTGGTCCACAGGCCAACGCTCTATCCACTGAGCCAAACCAGCCAGGGCCAACTTTATTTTCAATAGACATGGTGCTACCAGATCTTCATTTGTATTTGGGATATCCATCAATATTTCCAATGGTCGCATTTTGAAATTCTTTTGGATATCCCTTTGACTATTTTCCATTTTCCATACATGGACTATTTCCATACATGGTCCATGTACCATATTTGATTTTACAATTTGAAAAAGTCAAGGATACTGGTCTTTATCCAGAATGTCTGCTTTAACTATATGGACTATCTAATATCAATAATATGTGAGCGTGAGGCAGTCCACATTTCTGAAATTCAATGACATGAATTTTAGCTATTACTCTGCCATATAAATGGAACTTACATATATAATTTAAAAGAGCATTCAGCTTAATATAAAAAACTCTGACTACCAAGTCAGGTCTGTTTTCAACTTTTTGCCAGCGTTATAAATTGTTTGTAATATCTGCCCATTTGAGGTTTCATGTCATGGTTATGAATAAATTGGGCTTGCTATACTTTGTTACAATTGTCATAGCATTCTGATATCGCTGCTGCATATTTCTGGGACTACCCGCAAAAGATGATGGAAGTTACCATTTTACCAATCAGCACATTGTCATTTTCAGATCTAGATGTTAGATAATCCATCAAACCACTGTATTTTTCAACTCTCAACTTAGATTGGTTTGCTTTAATGAAATTTATCCAATTGGACTCCATTTTTTAATATGAATACACGATAAACTATTGAGTTAACTTTCCTGCATTTAAAATAGGATTGAACATGTCCCACACAGAGAGATGAAATCCAAAATACCGCATTTGTGTGACTTGTGTCCTTACATTTTTTCCAGTATTATTGTTGATTACACTGTCGTCTCTGAGTCTTAATGCAATATCTGTTCCCTGACCTTTTCACCATGTGGAAAAAGAATAGGATATCTCATTGCATCTAATGTAGGAAACAGGATACTGATTTGTTTCCTTTCAGTGGCATTTGGATTATTGGGATCTGGTTTACAGTGAATGAGCACGTCCCTTTCAAAGGGAGGTTCTTCATTTTTATTTCTAAATATGACAGCAACCTCGGTTACACGAGAGTTATATCTACCTGGGTCACTGTTAGGATCGTATTTAATCACCATTGTTACTTCCAGGGCAGCTATATCTTTTGCTGCTGCTTTAGATTGGGCTTCCTTTTCTACCTCATGTAACAAATATGATTTTGTTAATTCATTTATTTCATGCATGAGGTTGTGGTTGATCATGAGTCGTTCTGAGCAGCCTGGCTTTCTGGCATTGCTAATCTTTTACTTGTTGGTTCAGCTATATCCAAAATATAGAGTTGAGCAAACTTCTGAGAAACACCATCCGAAGGATGTAAAGTTCCAATATGGTGATAAACTTGTCTGTATATTCTAAGACAGTATGGCCCATACTCTGATGGTGATGCAATATTTGCACCCATGGAAGCAAAAGAACTATTTATGGGATGAATATTTTCCATGAAATTTTTACTATCAGAATCTCTGTCATTAATCTTTTTTAAATATGCCGGGTAATCTGGAAAATGTATATCATTTGAACAGACTCTACCTTTGCTACAACATCGAGTAAATTTCCCATCGGATGGTTTTTCATCAGAGAAATTTAGTGATAGGCAAAATTGACATCAAACAACTAGGTTCGAGAATTGCATCCTTATGTACTCCATTTTCGATGAGAAGGCAGTTCCTACCAGTGTTGGTAGTAGTTGTTGATGAATCTTCTTTGGACATATTCTGTAGACACTGCCACCTTATTTCAAGTTCAAAGACACGTTGATCTTCAGACATTTTCTGTCGATGACGCCAGCTTCTTTCGACTTCAGAGCAACATTTTCCAATAGCTGCTCTTCAGATACATTCTGTCGCAGGTGCCACCTTCTTTCAAGATCAGAAGCACGTTGGTCTTCAGACATTTTCTCTCGATAACACCAGCTTCTTTCGGCTGCAGAGCTACCTTGTATCAATAGTAGATGTTTAGACATAGTCCCACCTCTCTGCTGTCAGGTGAATGAGAGTCCTGGCTGTCAGGCCACTGAGAGCTGTCTGACCAATGGCTGATTCTGTAGGGGTGGGACTTCCTCCTCCCTGCTGTCAGAGTCTGGGCAGCACAAACTGGGACACAGCATCAAGTCCCCCTGCACCGGAAGACCCAGAGTCAGCTCCCCGCCCACTGTGTGTCTCCTGGATGCAGCATCCAGCCTCATGGAGGGGTTGACAGGCCCAGACATGGCAGAGGCTGGGGAGCAGTGAGGCTGGATCTGCCACTGGAGTGGGTGGATCCCACCTGTCCGCTTGGTCCCAGTGACCCCTGGCTGGGGTCATAAGCCTAAACACTCCAGCCTGGCTGCTCAGCCCCAGACACTTCAGAGGTGGCAGAGCAGTCAGGCTTGAACCACTACCTGAGTGGGCACATCCCACACGATCCCTGGCGGGACACCCCAGGCACCTCCCAGCCAGACATCCAGGCTGCCTCCACTGGCAGCAGGGATTGGTGCATGGGGGCGTGAGTGCCTCCCAGCCAGACTGGAGGATTCTGGCAGGGCTGAGAGCACTAGGCGCTGCCATCTTGTGGCTATGGGTGCTGCCATTTTGTTGTGGAGTGACGGTTAATATCCATATTGCTGCCGAGACTGGTTTGGCTCAGTGGATAGAGTGTCGGCTTGCGGACTGAAAGGTCCCAGGTTCGATTCCAGTTGGGGGCATGTACCTTGCTTGCGGGCACATTTCCACTGTGGGGCGTGGAGGTGGTGGCTGATCAATGTCTCTCTTCCATCGATGTTTCTGACTTTCTGTTTCTCTCCTTCCTCTCTGTAAAAAAATCAATAAAATATATTTTAAAAAATATCCATATTGCTCTTTTATAAGATAGGACTAGAGGCCCAATGCATGAAGACTCATGCAAGAATTGGCCTTCCTTCCTCTGGTTGCCAGCACTGCCTTTGCTTTGGCTGGAACCACCTTCCTGCTCCAGCCCACAGCCACCTTTCCACCTACCCATGCTGCCCAGCGTGACTGGGGTGGTATGGATCATCTGTGTCATCACCATGGCAATGACACAAGAGTCCCGCCTTGCTCTCAGCCTCTTGGCACCTGTATATGCAAATTAACCCACCATATTTGTTGGGTTAATTTGCATAATCACTCTTGATTGGCTGGTGGGCGTTGCAAAGGTATGGTCAATTAGCATCTTACTCTTTTATTAGTGTAGAATAGAGGCCTAGTTCATGAATTTGTGCACAGATGGGTCCGGCTGGTCAAGCCCCGATTGGAGCCCAATCAGGGCCAGGACAGCCAGGGGGGAAAGACCATGGGCATTTGGCCATTGGGCCCTGCCCCTGACTGGGGTGGTGGGACCGATTGGTAGTGGGGCTGGCCATGGGGAGGGGCTGTGGGCGGTGGGCTGGCCAGTCCCTTCACTGATTGATATTGAAGGGCCAGCTGTGGGAAGGGGCCACAGGTGGTTGGCTGACTGGCCCTGCCCCCGAATAGAATGGAGGTGCCAATCAGTATAGCTGGCTGGGGGGAGGGGCTGTGGGCTGATTGAGGTAGTGGGGTTGACTGTGGGGAAGGGCTATGGACAGTGGGCCGGTCCTGCCCCCAAATGGGGGAAGGGAGCCGATTAGGGGCCAGCAGCCTGGGGGAGGGGCTGCAGGCCGATTGCGGTGGTGGAGGCCCATCAGTGGCAGGGCTGGCCGGGGAGGAGGGGCTGCAGGAGGTTGGCCACCAGTCTCACCCACGACCCGGCTGGTTCACTGGCCGCAGTGGGTGTCATATCTATTGGTCATTCTGGGTATTACAGTGTTCTGGTCACTGGCTTTTTTTTTATATATAGATATCAATAGAAACCTGAGAAATGTATATTGTGGATCTTATGGGGATCGAATCAGGTGGAAATAATGTAATGCTGGATTAGTCTGGATTTGTTGATATGTGTGCACTGAACACCATTTGCAGAGTTAGAGTGTTAGCTTGTGTACCCGAGATTGCCTTCAACAGTTTGCTTAGTTAAATGACTGAAACCTGGACCAAAGTTAGCATATGCTAAAGGCAAAATGCCAGAATTATCTTGCCAGTGTGGCTCATTGGTTGAGTGTTGAGCTATGAACCAGAAAGCCAAGGTTTGATTCCTAGTCAGGGGATCATGCAGGAGGCAGCTGATCAGTGATTCTCTCATCAATGTTTCTATCTCCTTCTTCCTTCTTCTGAAATCAATAAAATTATATTATTTTTAAATGCCAGAACTTTCTAAGTATGTTATAGAAAGTTTCTCAACCTTGACACTATTGACATTTTGTTGTATAATTTTCATTCTTGGGGGGCTATCCTGTACTTTGTAGGATGTTTAGCAGCATCGTTAGCCTCTACCCACCAGATGCCAGTAGCACATTCTCTTTTTCACAAGTTGTAAAAAAAAATGTCTCAAGATACTGTCAAATGTCTCTGAGGTGGAGATAAGGGAGGGAGGAAGGGGCAAAGTTGTCTGCAGTTGAGAAACATTACTGTAGAAGAGATATACAACAATCAAGGGGAGCATTGGCAGTCTTGGCGAGCTCCAAAATGACCCTTCTCTACAGGCCAGGAATAAGAGAAGGAAATTTTGCCATTAAAATGGGACTCCCTGAATTCAGTGAGGGTGATGGGATGCTGGGGCATCAGAGGTCAAGTGGAGACATTTCACTGGCAGAGACAGACTGATTATGTTTGTCATAATTAACAGCAAATCCAAAGGGATATCATCAGAATGATCTGGTTCACAGAAATTTTTGCATTGGCTTATTGATTATATTGTCCCTCAGGCTAGCCTACTAATAGAAAGTCTGGCAATATCTTACTTGATTTGAATAAGTGGAAAAGTTCTAGATCTGGTGAACATAAATCTAACTTGAATTTCCATGACAGTTGTGGATCCTCAGTCAATTTCATAACATGAGTTATTTTCCAGCACATCTTGAATAAGGGTCAAGTTGGGTCCCCTTGAGGAAGGACACTATTATATTTCTCAAACTGTATACCATAAATCATTCTAGACTTCCAAAAGTGATTTATTTTATGGAGGGATGCACTGGATAAGTAAAGTAACTGGAATATGAAGGTATTACTGGACACTAGAACTGACATTTTCTGGAACCCCCAAAATGTCACTGTAGTCTACCAGTTAGTAGAAAAGCTTATAAAAGACAAATAATGGATGTTTTTTCTCAGGCCCCTATGTAGTGGTCTGAACAGATCCCAACCTATGGTTGTTTTGCCAAGTTCCAGAATGCACAGTTGCAATAGAAATATTAGACAACTGGAAGAATCCTCATATTAGTTCCCTGTCCCATTGAATAAGGACTATTTGGTAAGAAAGGACAAGTAAACACTAGAACTGCCTTATATATCTCAAAATAGAAAACCAAAAGCAGTACCATAGTCCTAGAGGAGTTACAGAGATTAATGCCACTAATGGTATATTGAAAGTTGAAAGAGTCGAGAAACCAAGATGGCAGCATAGGTAAACACCTAAACTGCTGCCTCACACAACAATTTCAAAACTACAACTAAAAGACAAAACAGACATCATCCAGAACCACAGGAAAGCTGGATGACTGGAAATTCTACAACTAGAAGGAAAGAAAAAAGCACACTGAGACTCAGAGGAGCTGCAGAAGACAGAGGTACTGAGATGTGCACACGCATGTGGAAAGGATAGGCAAGTGAGTGCGTGGCTGCCTTTCTCAAGTGGGAAGGATACAAAAGCTCCTGACTGCGCTGAACTCCAGTTCTGGGTGAGACTCTGGGGACCCAGACTCATTCGGGTGAAACTGGACTGTTAGGAAAGAGAAAAGCACACTGAGACTCAGAGGAGCTGCAGAAGGCAGAGGTACTGACACGTGTACGCATGTGGAAAGGTGCAGCAACTGAGTACGTGGTTGGCTTTCTCAAGCAGGAGAGAGACAAAAGCTCCAGACTGCACTGAACTGCAGTTCCGGGCGAGACTCTGGGGACCCAGACTCATTTGGGGTGAAACTGGACTGTCTGGCAGCAGGTGAATCTCAAGGGTGGCTTTCTCTCAGAGGTGGTTGCAGCAATTACTGCAGGACAGTAAGACACAGGGGCCTCTTAAGGCAAGGCTGACAGGGAAACCAATGCTGTCTGCTCTGCTCTGAGATTCCACCCCATCCAAGATGAGCACAGAGGCTTTTGCAAGTCTTGTCTCATGAGGGTGTCTCCAGCACAAAAGTTCTTCCAGCATAGACACAGTTGATCCTCACAGCCATTTGGCCTGGAGGTCAATTCCTTCCAGTGATACCAACAACAATCAAGGCTTAGCTACAACAAGACTATGCACACTGCCCACAAAGGGGTGAAACAAGTGTGTCCACCTGAGATAACTAGGAGGATGAACCACTGGGCCCTACAGGAAACCTAACACACAAAGCCACTCTCTCAACTCAGAGAAGCAGCCAAAATGTGGAGACAAAGAAATAGGTCACAAATGAAAAAAAATGGAAGAAAGCAAATGACTGGATATAGAGTTCAAAACCACGGTTATAAGATTTTCAAGAATTTTCTAGAAAAGGTCAATAAATTTAGTGAGACCCTTGAGGATATGAAAAGGACCAACTAGAAATTAAGCATACGCTGACTGAAATAAAAAATATTATACAGAGATCTAACAGCAGACTAGAGGATCACAAGAATCAAGTCAAAGATAAGAAATACAAGGAAGCAAAAGACACTCAACTGGAAAAGAAAAAAAGAAAAAAAAATGAAGATAGTGTAAGGAGCCTCTGGGACAACTTTAAGCATACCAACATCAGAATTATGGGGGTGCCAGAAGAAGAGAGAGAACAAGATACTAAAAACCTATTTGAAGAAATAATGACTGAAAACTTCTCCCACCTGGTGAAAGAAATAGACTTACAAGTCCAGAAAGTACACAGAACCCCAAACAAAAGGAATCCAAAGAGGACCACACCAAGACACATCATAATTAAAATGCCAAGAGCAAGACAGAGAGAGAATATTAAAAGCAACAAGAGAAAAACAGTCAATTACCTACAAGGGAGCACCCATATGATTGTCAGCTGATTTCTCAACAGAAACTATGCAGGCCAGACAGAAGTGGCAAGAAATATTCAAAGAACCTACAACCAAAATTATTCTACCTTGTAAAGCTATTATTCAGAATTGAAAGTCAGATAAAGAGCTTCACAGATAAGAAAAAGCTAAAGGAGTTCATCACTGCCAAACCAGTATTATATGAGATGCTGAAAGGTATTCTTTAAGAATAGGAAGAAGAAGAAAAAGGTAAAGATAAAAATTATGAACAACAAATACTTATCGATCAACAATGGAATCTAAAAATCAAGTGAATAAAAAATCTGAAGGCCTAAACCGGTTTGGCTCAGGGGATAGAGCATTGGCCTGCGGACTGAAGGTTCCCTGGTTCGATTCCAATCAAGGGCATGTACCTTGGTTTCGGGCACATCCCCAGTGTGGGGGTGCAGGGGGTGATCAATGTTTCTCTCTCATCGATGTTTCTAACTCTCTATTCCTCTATCTTCCTCTCTGTAAAAAATCAATAAAATACATTAAAAAAAATCTGATTAACAGAATAAACTGGTGAATATAATAGAATCAGGGGCATAGAAAGGAAGTGGACTGACAATTCTCAGGGGGAAAGGGATGTGGAGGGATGCAGGAAGAGACTGAACAAAAATCGTACACCTATGGATGAAGACAGTGGGGCGGTAAGGGCAGAGGTTAGGGTAAGAACTGGATGGAGGGGAGGGAAAAAGAGAAACAATTGTAATAATCTGAACAATAATGATTTATTAAATTTAAAAAAAAGAAAGTTAAAGTAATTGTGATTTCTATCACATCCTCATTCAGTTCTCTCATTTGACCTGTGCAGAACACAGGTGAATCTTGGATAATGACATGGGATTATTGTAAACTTAATTAGGAATTGAGTCCAGTTGCAGCTCCAAATGTGGTTTTATTGTTGGAGCAAATCAATATGTCTGTTGATACCTAATAAACACCCATCCATTAAGCCATCATGTGCTTTTTTTCTCTGTACATATTAGTAAACATCAAAGAAGTTTAATTTCATGTGTTTGGACCATCAGTACACTTTTATGGCCCCAGCTCAAAGCTACATTCCAATCTTCTTTTAGAATTTAATTCAGGAATTGGCAACTATAGTCCCTGGGTCAAATCTGGCCACCACTTATATTTGTAAATAAAATTGTATTGAAACAGCCATGACCACTATTGTTTTGCAAAATGGCATAATTGAGTAGTTGTGACAAATAGTCTTTTACTTACTACCTGGCTCTTTACAGAACTAATTTTTTAAGCTCAGCTGATGTGGCTCAGTAGTTGAGCACTGACCCAAGAACCAAGCAGTCAACTCCCACTTTGTGATCATGTTCAGCTTGTGGTCTGGTGTGATGAGGTAGCTGCTCCATATTTCTATCTCTCCCTAAAATAAATAAAAACATCTATGTAAAAGGCTAAACGACCATCTGACCATCCAACTGTCCAGTAGGTATGATGTGCACTGGCCATCAGAGGCAGATGCTCAACGCAGGAACTGCCAAGCTGCAGTGACTTGGCAGTGGCAGTTCTCAGGTGATGCACCCTGGAACCAGAGAGGAGGGAGCTTGATTTTGGGGTGTGTCACCTGAGAACTGCCCTCTCAAAATCCAGGACCCTTCTGCGAAGGGAGGGGGGTTGTTATAGAGCTGATTTCGGCCCAATCCCCGCAGGCCAGGCTGAGGGACCCCATCTCCTGGAAGGACCCCACTCACTCTGCAGACGCCTTTCGAGCCATATTTACAAATGTTTTTTTACAATTGCCATGTCCCATGGGGAATGATTGCCAGAAGTTGGCTCCAGGGCATGTCTGGCCCATTTTGCCCAGTCCCGCCCTGCTAGCCACCTTCTAATTAATTTCCTTTCATTGTGCACAAATCTGTGCATTGGGGCACTAGTATTTAATAAAAATAAAAAATACCATTAGCCCTGGATAGTTTGGCTCAGTGATTAGAGCATTGGCCTGCACACCAAAGGGTTGCAGGTTTGATTCCTACCACAGTAAAACAAAAGATCAGAAAAAACTTGCTGGACACCAGGAGTCAGACCACATAGGAAATTGATATTGTCCTAAAGACACTTGATCACACACTTGCATTCCATCCGAATTCAAAGCTCACCAACTCATTCCTCATACTCACTGTGAACCATAGCTTTCTGCCAGTGACTGCATCTCTCTCTCTCTCTCTTTCTCTCTCTCTCTCTCTCTCTCCATACACACACACACACACACACACACACACACACACACACACACTTGAGGCCTCGTGCATGAAATTCATACACAGGGGGTGAGGGGTGTCCCTCAGCTGAGCCTGCACCCTCTCCAATATGGGATCCCTAGAGGGATGTCTGACGGCTCGTTTAGATCTGATCCTACCGGGCTCTCACAATCCAGGACTGCTGGCTCGCAACTGCTCGACTGCCTACCTTCCTGATTGCCCCTAACCGCTTCTGCCTGCCAGCCTAATCACCCCCTAACCATTCCCCTGCCATCCTGATTGATGCCTAACTGCTCCCCTGCCAGCCTGTTTGCCCATAATTGCCCTCCCCTGCAGGCCTGGACCCTTCCAACTGCTCTCCCCTGCAGGCCTGGGTCCCTCCCAACTGCCCTTCCCTACAAGCCCCGTTGCCCCCAACTTTCCTCCTCTGCCGTCCCTGGTCATCGCTAACTGCCCTCCCCTGCAGGCTTGATTGCCCCCAACTGCCCTCTCTTGCAGACCTGGCCCCCCCCCCCCAACTGCCCTCTCCTGCTGGCCATCTTGTGGTGGCCATCTTGTGTCCACATGGGGGCAGAAATCTTTGACCACATGGGGGCAGCCATCTTGTGTTGGAGTGATGGTAAAGTTGCATATCACTCTATTATTAGATAATACATATATAAAAGACTAACTTGCAAAGTGTCCCCTCAGTAGTTGGACTGGGAGACTGGGATGGGAGTTCAATCACTTGCTATGATGTGTGCTCCCAAGGGGTGATGCGGAATGAAGGCAGGCCCGTGCCTGCAGCAATCAATTGGCCCTGATTGCTGGCCAGTACCTGTGCACAATTTAGTGCACTGGGCCTCTAGTATAAAGATGAAACTCCAGCTCCCGGGTTCCGCCATGTCCCATTGGCTGGGTGCTGTGCCACCCTTCCTTTTGGATATCCCATTCCCTATCCCCTTTCCTTAAAGAAATTTGATTTTTCCGTATCCACTCTCTGAGATGGCTATTGGGGCTGCCCCCCACACCGTCTGCCATATTAGCCATTCATAATTTTGTCAAGGAGAAAAAGCTAAACTCTGCGGGCCTCAGAGTACTGCTTGAGGCCGGCAATACGGCGAGGAGCCATTAAAAAGGGATTTCTGGAAGTTGTAGACCAGGAACTCCGAGAGCTTGGTGATTTATTATTTTTTTTAACGGCATTATGGGACGGGGGTGCGGCGGGGTGGGAGACTTCGCTACTCCTCCTCTGGGGGTTCTGGGAAATGTATTCCCCCGCCCTGTCGGAAACCACGGGCTTCTGGGAAGTATAGTTCCGGCGCCCTGCAGGCCGAGGCACTTCCGGCCGGGAAGGAAGGTCACCTCCCTCCGTGTTTTCCGTCCCGGAGGTGAGCGTGGGCTAGCCGCTGCCCAGGCGGCTGGGTGGGGACGGGGGAGTGGGGCGGCCCGCGGAGGCGGAGTGGCTGAGGCGGGAGGCTCTTCTGCCCCGCGAGCCAAGCAGCGGGGCTGCGTCCGCTGGTAAGACGCGGGGCGAGTTACCGCCACGCTCTACGCCCCCCTCGGCAATTTCGCGGGGGACCGAGCGCGTCCTGGGGAGGCCTGTGGTCCGAAGCATAGGCGACCGCAGCGTCCATAGCTAAGGACCGAGGTGGCGTCTGACGACGAGAACAGGTGATCCCCTCCCCACTGAAGGGAGAGCGGGGGGCCATGGCCCTCTGTCCTCCCGAGCCCGCGCCCCTTCCGAACGGGAGCGAGCTGTCCTCTGGGTTTAGGGAGGCGGCGACGCTCCCCGCTGGCTCCTGGACGTGCCCTCGTCGCGGGGCAGACAGGACCTCACAGCCCCCCCCCCCCCCCCCTTCAGCCTGTCCTTCTCCCCCGCACTCGGCAAGGGCAGGCGGCGGGACTTCGCGGCCCTCGCCGCACCGGGCGCGCCACACACCCGAGGCCGGGCCTGGTTTGTCCGCCCCGTTTTCAGTGAGAAAGTTCCCTTCACTCAGTAACTATCACAGCTAGGAAAACGTCCAGATATCTGTTGAATGAATCTGAGGGTGCTCAGTGTGCTTCTTAATATGTATGTGTGTGCATTACCACCTTACTACCACACACGTTTTAAACACGGACTTATATTTTAAACTTGCGACGCTCTGCATTTCTTTTGTTCTCTCGTCCTCGGTTCAGTTTGTTTCCTTTTATTTGCCTCCAAGGGGTTTTGAAATTATGGGCTTCTAAATTTTTTTCTTTTAAAAAAAATATTGGTGTGGTTTTTTTACAGAGAGGAAAGGAGAGAGAGAGAGACTTAGAAACATCGATCAGCCGCCTCCTGCACGCCCCCTACTGGGGATGTGCCCGCAACCCAGGTACATGCCCTTGACTGGACTCGAACCCGGGATCCCTCAGTCCGTAGGCAGATGCTCTATCCACTGAGCCATACCAGTAGAGCTATTTAAAAAAAAATTTTTTTTAAATTATCTCACTCAATAAATACTAAATTAGTATGGTTTTTCATTCTGAAAAATAAAGAGTAAAAATATACTTAAAATTTGATAAGGGTGTCAAAAAGGTTATAGATATATATGTTTTTAATATAACCACTCTTCAAATTTATCTAATAATTTTTGGGCATTTAAAAATGATATTAACAAATATATTTACAAATGTTTTTTTTTACCATTGCTTCTTTCGAAATTCATTTAGTGATAAATATTCTTCAGTGATGTTCAGCTAAACTGTCATTTAGGTGAGTGTAGAACTTAAGGTTGACAGTTATTTTCTGCATTTTTGAGACATTATATAATTGTCTTAGATCTCCATTCTGTTTCCCTTTTTCAGTCTCATGGTCATTTCTGTTAGGTAAACTATTTTTAAATATATATATATATATTTTATTGATTTTTTACAGAGAGGAAGGTAAAGGGGTAGAGAGTTAGAAACATCAATGAGAGAGAGACATCGATCAGCTGCCTCTTGCACACCCCCTACTGGGGATGTGCCCGCAACCAAGGTACATGCCCTTGGCCGGAATCAAACCTGGGACCTTTCAGTCCGCAGACCGATGCTCTATCCACTGAGCCAAACTGGTTTCCACTAGGTAAACTTTTTTTTTTTTTTGTAGTTGGGATTTTTAAGGATTTTTGTTGTTGTTTTTAGATTTATTTAGTCCTTTCGATTCCTGAGTTTCACTGTAATTTGGTTTAAAGTATATCTGTTTTTATTTGTACTGTTCAGGATTTCTTTTTATGAACTCAGCAATTATAAGACCTTCTGCCATTGTTTTCCATTCTCTCCTCATACTCCTGTTAGGGCCTCCCAATCTGTCTTCCATGTTTCTTGACTTTTCTTTCTCATTGCTGTGTGTTTTTCTTCATCTCCATGCACATAGGATAAAAGGTTGTTTTTTGTTTTTGTTTTTTTACCAATAGCCTTTTCTGGCTTCACGAAATAAACTGACCCGAAATGACAGTTTTTAGAAAACTAATACTAGAGCCAATAAAATGTTATTAGTTGAGCAATATATTATTAGGTAAGAAGAAATTTTAAGTGAGAATTAGGGCTTTCAGAGATTAAAGGCGACTTTCATAGGAGAGCAATAATAAATGAAATTTCAGATCTTTTTAGTTGTTATTTTGTTGTTGTGGTTGTTTGGAAAGACATTTGCAAATCCAGGCAGCCCCCAACTTATGATGGTTCTACTTGGGATTTTTTTTTACTTTATGATTGTATAAAAGCAACATGCAATTGAATAGAAACTCTATTTTGGATTTTGATCTTTACCTGAGCTAGACATAAAGTGCTACAACACATGCTCATTGTGCTGGGCAGCAGCAGCAAGATACAGCTGTGGTGCCAGCATTTTTTGGATATTGTGTATTGTGTTTTCACATGTGACTTATCTGCAAATCACCCATGTGTGTCTCCTGCTTCTAGGCAGATGAAGGAGAAGGCGGCAATTACTCTTGAGCTGAAACTCAAGATAAATGTGCAACTGTAGCTTAGTGTAAGTGTTCTGGGCACATGTAGGCTAGAGCAGTGTTCGGCAAACCGCAGCTCTTTGGCCTCTTGAGTTTTTTTTGTTTTGTTTTTTTGTTTTTAATACATTTTATTGATTTTTCACAGAGAGGAAGGAAGAGGAATAGAGAGTTAGAAACATCGATGAGAGAGAAACATCGATCAGCTGCCTCCTACACACACCCCCTACTGGGGAATGAGCCCACAACCAAGGCACATGCCCTTGACCGGAATCGAACCTGGGACCTCTCAGTCCACAGGCCAACGCTCTATCCACTGAGCCAAACCGGTTTCGGCTGGCCCCTTGAGTTTTTTGCAAAGGTCAACTTAGGAGTACCCTAATTAAGTTAATAACAATATATCTACCTATATAGTTTAAGTTTAAAAAATTTGGCTCTCAAAAGAAATTTCAATCTTGTACTGTTGATACTTGGCTCTGTTGACTAATAAGTTTGCCGACCACTGGGCTAGGCTAAGCTATGATGTTCAGTACATTTGGTGTATTACTTCCATTTAAAATGGTTTAAATTGATTTTTAAAGAGGGAGGAAAAGAAAGACAGAAGAATTACCTGCATTTAAAAATGTTTTTGTATTGATTTTTTAAAAAATATATTTTATTGATTTTGTACAGAAACATCAATGAGAGAGAAATATCGATCAACTGCCTCCTGCACAACCGCTCCTGGGAATGTGCCATGCCCTTGACCGGAATCGAACCTGGGACCCTTCAGTCTGCAGGCTGACACTATGTCCACTGAGCCAAACCGGTAAGGGCTTGTATTGATTTTTAGAGAGAGCAAGAGAGAGAGATGAAGGTCAACCACTTATTTATGCATTCATTGGTTGCTTCTCTTACCGTACGTGCCCTGACCGGACATCGAATTGGAAACTGTGGTGTATTAGGACAATGCTCTAACCAGTTGAGCTCCCCAGCCAGGGCTTACCTGCATTTTTGACTTACGATCTTTTCAAGTTTACGAAGTTTATCCGGACATAACTGGAACCTAAGTTGCGGATATCTGTACAGTTTATGAGGCAAAGTGTTATCGGCCCTTTTGGTAGCTACAACATTCCTGGTTCTTAGAACTTTCCATCTATTTATTTAGTCCTGGGAACTACCGTATGTAATGGGTGTAATATATGATTCCTATCCTATCATTGTACAGATGACCAAAGTGAGGTACAGAGAGGTTTTGTTTTGTTTTGTTTTATTAACATACCCTGCAGTTACACAGATGGTAAGTATCGTTTCCCCTAAATATATAACACAGTGGTTCCCAACTTGGGGCACAAGTTGCTCTCAGAGGAGAGCAATTTGACTTTTAAGGGGGGCAATTTGAGAATGAATTATTAATAGTGAAATTTTTGCATTTCTTATGGTTCCAGAGGCCTCATATTCAGTACATAAATATATAATTTGATATATTTATGCATTTCAGTTCTCTGTTATGTGTTTTGAAACTTTATTTGCTATTTTATCTTT
Source organism: Lasiurus cinereus (assembly GCA_011751065.1). Lineage (NCBI taxonomy): Eukaryota > Metazoa > Chordata > Mammalia > Chiroptera > Vespertilionidae > Lasiurus > Lasiurus cinereus. The sequence goes on from JAAGEH010000384.1 coordinate 255,284, forward strand.
CTTTTTTTTAGGAAATAGGCAAATATTCACAAATTTACTGCAGCGGTGAAAGTACACTTAGTGCACTTCATACACAATTTGTACCGGGAAAACTTGACAGTTAACCTGCACATCTTATAGTTCCCACATCTTTATTGCTATTGAAAAACAAATTTTTAAAATGGAAAACAAAATAAGGAAAACATTGTTCATGTGTGTCAAGTCAGATAGTATTAAATAATGGTTTTTATCAGTGCTACATTCACTCATAGTTGTACAAAATTCTACCTACTATCCATAAATCACAGGAAGAAAATAACGCAAAGTGACAGCTCATGTTTCCTAATGTCTTAAAGCACAGATTGTAAGAGGTTTGGGATCACATCCAATATAGAAGTAAGGCTTTAGCACTTCAGAAAACGTATCCCAGAAGGAATGGATGTGAGACATGTCATTCAAACTATAAAAGGAAACCTGACCCAACTCATAGTCCAGATAGATGCCAGTCCCTCTGGGCATTGCCTTCAACCCAAGAATGACAGGAACAGACCCTCAAGCTATATAGTCACCATCCTGCAGCTGAATCGTCTCAACATCTGTTCTCCCGTCTTTTTTTTTTTTTAATTAAATCTTTATTTTTCAGATTATTACATTTGTTTCTCTTTTTTTCCCTCCATAGCTCCCCTCTACCCGGTTCCACCCCTCCCTCTACCATTACCTCCCCCCACATTGTCCTCATCCATAGGTGTATGATTTTTATCCAGTCTCTCCCTGCATCCCCCTCACCCCTTTCCCCCTGAGAATTGTCAGTCCACTCCCTTTCTATGCTCCTGATTCTATTATATTCACCAGTTTATTATTCTGTTCATCAGATTTTTAATTCATTTAATTTTTAGATTCACTTGTTGATAGATATGTATTTGTTGTTCATAATTTTTATCTTTATCTTTTTCTTTCTCTTCTTAAAGAGTACCTTTTAGCATTTCATATAATACTGGTTTGGTGTTGATGAACTCCTTTAGCTTTTTCTTATCTGTGAAGCTCTTTATCTGCCCTTCATTTCTGAATGATAGCTTTGCTGGATAGATTATTCTTGGTTGTAGATCCTTGCTATTCATCACTTTGAATATTTCTTGCCACTCCCTCTGGCCTGCATCATTTCTGTTGGGAAATCAGCTAACAATAGTATGGGTGCTCCCTTGTAGGTAATTAACTGTTTTTCTCTTGCTGCTTTTATTATTCTCTCTTTGTCTTTTGCTCTTGTTATTTTAATTATGATGTGTCTTGGTGTAGTCCTCTTTGGATTCCTTTTGTTTGGGGTTCTGTGTACTTCCTGGACTTGTAAGTCTATTTCTTTCACCAGGTGGGGCAAGTTTTCAGTCATTATTTCTTCAAATAGGTTTTCAGTATCTTGCTCTCTCTCTTCTTCTGGCACCCCCATAATTCTGATGTTGGTAAGCATGAAGTTGTCCCAGAGGCTCCTTACATTATCTTCACATTTTTGGATTCTCTTTTCTTCTTGCTTTTCCAGTAGAGTGTTTTCTGCTTCTTTACATTTCAAATTTTTGACTTGATTCTTACCTTCCTCTAATCTGCTGTTAGGTCTCTGTATAATATTTTTTATTTTAGTCAGTGTATGTTTAATTTCTAGTTGCTCCTTTTTCATCTCCTCTTGGGTCTCACTAAATTTATCCATCTTTTCTAGGAAATTCTTAAAAAACCTTATAACCGTGGTTTTGAACTCTATATCCAGTCATTTGTTTTCCTCCATTTCTTTAATTTGTGATCTGTTCCTTTGTCTTCACATTTTCACTATGCCAAGAGAACTTCTGTGTTGGAATCAGCCTTATGATACAAGACTTGCAAAACTGCAAAAGCCTCTCTGTTGAGCTACGTGGGGTGGAGTCTCAGGGCTTAGCAGACTCCTTGGCTTCCAGTCAGCCCTGCCCTAGGTCTCACGTGTCTCTCGGTAATCTCTGCAGCCGTCCCTGTGCGCACTCGTGGTGCCTCTAGACCGCTGCCTTTCAGGCTACCCTGCGCTCTGGACCTGTATGAGTCTGGGTCCCCAGAGTCTTACCCGAAACGAGTTCGGTAGAGTTAGAAGTGGAGCAGTTGGGAGGCTCTGTCTGCCGCCCACTAGAGAGAGCCAGCGGCACAATCTGCGTGCCCCAGACTTCTGCCCTTTCGCTGCTCCCCTAAATTTCCATGCACTTCTCCCTTTTCACAGTCCAGACTCGCCCCCCCTGCACCCCTGCACCCGTAAGAGTCTTGCCAGATCCTGGGGTTCAGTGCCGTAGGATAAGGGGCTCAGTGCAATTGGGAGTCTCTGTCTCCCTCCTGCCAGATGAAGCTAGCCAGACACTCCGGCACCCACTCTCTCCACAGGTGAGTCTCTGAACCTCAGCTTTTTGGAGCTCCTCTGAGTTTCCGTGAGCCCCCCTTTTTTCTTCTAGTTGTAGAATTTCCACTCAGCCAACTTTCCTGTGGTTCTGGATAATGTCTGTTCTGTCTTTTAGTTGTAGTTTGACATTGTGTGAGGCAGCAGTTTAGGTATTCACCTATGCTGCCATCTTGGTTTCTCCCCTATTTGCTGTTTTTTCACATCACTTCATACTATTATTATTATTATTTTTTAAACAATTTCTTAGTGAGTTCTTCAACTGTCCTTTCGTTCTTTTATTTTTCTCTTTCATGGATGCCACATTCTTTGGGAGCTTGTTTAGACCAAGTTAATGGCCTTTTAGGCTTCCTCCATGTGAATAGGATTTCACTTTTTTTTTCTTTTTGTAAAAAGGGAGTTCACTTTTGAATAATAATAATTATATGTCATAGGGGGACATCAGGATTTTAGAGATGCTTAGGTGGGGCATGGCCAAAAAATGTTTGGGAATCACTGGTATAACACAGTTTGAGCTTGCTATAGCAACAGAGTCTAACTTATTCAGGGCTCTCTCTTTTGTGAGATAAGCCAATATATAGACTTAGATAGTATACTAAATAATAAAGAGTAAGAATATAGAAAATAGAATAATAAATAAACCTAGGCCTCTGACTCCAGAGCCCACTTTTCTTTAACCCTTGTGTTGTTACAATGCCTCTCATTTATACTGTCTGTAGGATCATAAGGCCTTACAGTAGGGATACTGTATTTGCTTGTGCAGATTGTTCACTATCCAGTGTTCCCTGCATGACAAGCCCATTAGTAGCCCAAGTCTCTTCCATGTTCAGCTTACCACGCTGGATGTGGCTGCAGCTGCCTAGAAGTAGGAGTACTCTTGTAATTTCTTCCAAGTCCCTTCTTCCTCCTCCCCTTCTTCCAACAACAACAACAACAACAACAACAACAGCTCCTCCTCTTCTTCTTCCTCCTCCTCCTCCTCCTCCTCCTCTTCCTTTTAAAAATATATCTTTATTGATTTCAGAGAGGGAGAGAAAGAAGCATCAATGATGAGAATCATTAATTAGCTGTCTCCTGCACACCCCCTACTGGGGATCGGGCCCACAACTGGGGTATGTGCCCTTATGGAGAATTGAACCTCTTGGTTCACTAGGTTGACACTCAACCACTGAGGCTCATAGCTTCTTTGTCCTTCCCCAGTTATGCCTTCTCAGAACTCTGACGTTCCCCAGAAGGAGCAGGAGAAAATGACCAAGTTTCAGGTAAGTAAGGCATTCCTTTCTGTCTTCTAAGATATGATTTTATTTCCCAAAGATTAGGCACATCTTTTTTCTCTTCCTTGGAAAGGTTCATGGAAATCAACACTGATCTTGAGTGCATGTTGTGTGCCAGACTGTGTGTGTGTGTGTGTTTTGTTTTATTCTATCTTTATTATTTCACAAAATAATCTGAAATAGACAAAAATAATTTCCATTGTTACTACCCTGTTTTACAAACTAGCTGTTTTCACTTTTCCATATCTCTTTCTCACATGCACTCAGACGTGTGTGTGTATGTGTGTGTGTTTTGTTTTATTTTATCTTTATTATTTCACAAAATAATCTGAAATAGACAAAAATAATTTCCATTGTTACTACTCTGTTTTACAAACTAGCTGTTTTCACTTTTCCATATCCCTTTCTCACATGCACTCAGACATTTGCAACATTAGAATTGACAGGATATACTTGTACATATTAGATAAAAGCTTACTATTGACAATTCTTATTAAGGTTAGTAAGATAAACTCAAGGCAATATGAACAAAAGAAATGAACAGAAGTGCCACACAAAAAATAAAGTAAATTTATATAGAAAATAATGATCACTAATAACTAAATATGTGTAAATGTTAATAAACATTACTTCACTTAGGTTGTAAATTTTGTTTTTTAAAGGAATTATGTCCTATTTGTCCTGAGTCTAGAGATTCAGGGACATTTGTATTCTCACATGAAAGGTGACTTGGGAAAACCTTTAGAGAGGGAAATCTGTTATTTGCCATTCTGTTTTCAAATTTGTAACTTCATATTCTGATCTATGACTTTGCAATCCCTACTTCTTAGATAAGATCTCTGTAAAAGGATCTTTGCAGCATTGGTTATAAATAAAAATTCATAATTAATTATATATTCATATTAATTAAAGATAAATTATCACAACAGCAACCAAAAAAACCATAAAATAACAAAGATAAATGGTCAGTTCTAAGGAATACTATATTCTGCAATCCCAAAATGGAATGGGAGAATCTATAATGATACTAGTGGTTCAAACTTATTTAGTATTTGTTATGTGTCAGGTATCATTTTAACTACTTATATTCACTCATCTAATCCTTTAAAACATCTTGCAATTTAGACACCATTGTAGAGAAGAAGAAGTGGAGATTGTTAGAAGTTAAGGAATTTGTCCAACATCTTATAATTAATACCTTGGCATTTGAACTCAGCCTGTTTCTTTATCAGCTATCGCATGTGTCTTCAAAACACAGAGGAAGAGCTGTAAGCTATAGACCTGTCTTGGATTGCTGAAGGCCTGTGAATTTTACAAATGTTAAAAACAGTGACAGACCCCAAGATTTGTAAGGAAACAGGGAGAGGTAGTGAGAGAGGCAACTGTTGATTAAAAACTGCCTGAGGTCCTCCATCTCTGAAACAATTTTTTGGTAACCCTCTTTAACTTGTTGATGCTGCCTTCTTTTCTGTGGGCCTTTTTTGCAAGATGGAATGTATTTGGTGTTGTAGGAGGCAGTGACCTTCAAGGATGTGGCTGTGGTCTTCACCGAGGAAGAGCTGGTGCTGCTGGACCCTATCCAGAGGAAGCTGTACCGAGATGTGATGGTGGAGAACTTCCGGAATCTGGTCTCAGTGGGTAAGGACAGACGCCCTCTGACACTGAATCTCAGCCCCTTTGAGAGTTTCTGTGTCCTCAGTTGTTCAGAGCATTGGGAATTTTGAAATAGTTCCCTAACCTTGAAGACATAGTTTTCTAATCCCTGGGATTACGGGCAAAGGTTTTTCTGGTCTTCCTGCTAGAGGAAAATTCTTGTCACCCTCCCTCCTCCACGCCCAAGGACATTTGGCAATGTCCGGATACAGTTTTGATTGTCATGACTGGGGGAGGGGCGCTAGCGATGCTGCTAATCTGCTTTCAGTGCATAGGACAACCCCCACAGCAGAGAATTAGCCAGTCCAAATGATCAATAGTGCCTTGGCTGAGAAGTCCTATTTTAAATGAATTATAAATGGACAGTTTGGCTTTTGTACTTTGTCTTCAAATACTTCGTCTTTCAAATTATGGTCGTGACCCATTGATAGGTCGTGGAATCAACTTAGCACATTGTACAGGGGTAGGCAAAAGGAAGTTTACAGCTATGAGTGACGTTATTTTGATTTAAAGTTTTTCCATACCAGCAACTATACATGTACTTTTGCCCACCCCTATATTGGCATTACTTCCCCCCCCCCCCCAGTGAAATAGTTCCTATCTTTATTCTATTTTATTCTATCAGTGTTCTTTATCAAGACCTGTCTACTCATATTGCAGCCTATACTGTGTCCATTGGCAGTGAGTGATGTGAGCATGTGAGAAATTCAATGGAAACAGACAATGGCTAAATCTAATTTTATCTGTATACAGTGGTACCTCGAGATATGAGTGGCCTAACATACGAGATTTTTGAGATACGAGCCCTCGAGTGAGCGATTTTTGCTTTGAAATACGAGCAACATTTGAGATAGGAGTAATCGCGCGGATCAGCCGGCTGCACATGACCCACCAGTTTACCGCGACTCGAGCATCTCATAGTTTCCCACGCCTCAAGGTTACGGAACAAATTAAACTCGTAGAACAAATTAAACTCGTATCTCGAGGTACCACTGTACTAGAGGCCCAGTGCACAAAATTTGTGCACTTGGCGGGGGTTCCCTCAGCCCGGCCAGCACCTACTCTCAGTCCGGAAGCCCTCAGGAGATGTCTGACTGCTGCAGAGGTGGGAGAGTTTTCCATCACCACTGCTGCACTCACCAGCCGTGAGCCCAGCTCAGGACTTATGGCTGAGCGGTGCTCCTCCTGTGGTCACTACATGTTGAGCATCTGCACCTTGGTGTTCAGTATCTGTCATAGTGACTGGTCATTCCATCATTCGGTCGATTTGCATATTAGCCTTTTATTATATAGGATAAACATGAACCAAGTCATGACCTAAATTTCTTTATTATTATCGTTCATGATCAAAAAGTTCTTAAAAATACTACTTTACAGATTCTAAGGATTATGGAATTTGAACAAAAATATATTTTAGCCTCTGCGCATTTTAAATATATATATCTGCCTTTTCATAGGACATCTTCCCTTAAAGCCAAGTAAGGCAACCCAGTTGGAGGTAGAAGAAGACCTTTGGATGATGGAAAGAGAAACTCTAAAAAGTGGGAATTCCAGGGAGAACCACATGGCTGTTCTTTCAGGTACTGAAGAATCTGCTCACTGCATCTCTGATTACCACTCCTCTGGGAGTGCTATCATCTCTTGCATGGATTATGACAATAGTCCCACATGAGCAAAAGAGATAGATGCAGAGGGTGAGGTCTGAGAGGGCTCCCTCCTGCTCCCTCTTATAAGGATGCCTGTGATTACTTTGGACCCATCCTGATAACCCAGGATAACCTCTCAAGAGACTTAATTTAATCATATCTAAATTCCCTTTTGTCAAGAATATTAACATATTCCCAGGTTCTAGGGATTAGGGTGTGGACATCTTTGAGGGCCATTCAGTTAGCCTACCACACCAGAACTATGTGTATACCTGTTGAGACTTTTTTAGCTGTATTATCAAAATCCAACTTTCCAATAAATTTTTAAGGATTTGGTCCCCTTCTCCCCTACCTTAAACATTTTAAGCCAATGGCTTTCAAACATTTTTAGTCATGACCTTCAATAAGAAATATTTTACATCTTGACCCAGCATAAGTATAATGTATATGCATGTTTACATTCGTGCCTATAGCTGAAACAAGCATTTCATATAGTTGTGGTATCCTTAGCTTGTGATACACTTTTCATGTTTTTATTCTTTTTTAAAAATATATGTCACAATTATGGAATCAGGTTCACAGTTTACTAATACCTCTCAGCAATTTGAATAATTCTGTCGCAGCTGTGATAAAGCAGAAAACTGCATGTTTTCCCTGTGACCATTATATACTCGTGGGTCTAAAACAACAAGAAAAGCTGAAACCGCTTTGGCTCAGTGGATAGAGCGTTGGTCTGCAGACTGAAGGGTCCCAGGTTCGATTCTGGTCAAGGGCATGTACCTTGGTTGTGGGCATATCCCTGGTAGGGGGTGTGCAGGAGGCAGCTGGTCGATGTCTCTCTCTCATTGATGTTTCTAACTCTCTATCCCTCTCCCTTCCTCTCTGTGAAAAAATCAATAAAATATATTTAAAAATAAAATAAAATAAATAAAACAACAAGAAAAAATTAGTAAATCAGGTAAGTGCTGTAGGGCAAAATAAAGCAGGAAAGGCAAATAGGAAGAATCAAAGGTATATGGGGGTGAGGAGGAGTCCTATATAATAAAGAGGCAATATGCATGTTGATGCTCTGTCATGCTGTCACAAGATGGCTGCGCCCACAGAGGAGGCAAGGTTCCTATTAACACAAGATGGCTGCACCCACAGCAGAGGCGGGGTTCCTGTAATGAGCAATCAGCAGGGACATGAGACTGTTTGGCGCTGGGCCAAGGTGGGGTACCTGAGGCTGCGCCCCCTGCCCAGAGGGGTTTGACCGGGAATCTCAGGCCACGCCCCCCACACGGTGGGGCTTGACAGGGGACCTCAGACCATGCCCCCACCTGGCAGAGCTTGATGGGGAACTCAGGCCGTGCCCCTGCCCTGGGCCAGGGGACCTGAGGCCCAGTCCCCAGCCCTGGTGCCAGGCCAGGGGACCTCAGGTCGCACCCCTAACCCTATTACCGGGCTGGGGGACCTGAGGGTGTACCCCCAGTCTGGCACCAGGTCTGGGGACTTGAGGCTGCACTCCCTGCCCAGTGGGGCTTGACGGGGGACCTGAGGCTGTACCCCCACTTGGCAGGGCTTGATGGAGGCCCTGAGGCTGCACCCTCTACCCAGCAAGGATTGACAGGGGACCTGAGGCTGTGCCCCCTGCCTGGTGGGGCTTGATGCGGTGGGGCCGGCTGGGTCTTGGTCTTGCACAATTTCGAGGTGCATGTGAGTGGGCAGAGACTTGATTCTGGCTCCCGTGGCATGCCCCAGACTGACAAGAGGAAGATTTTCATATACATTTTACTAATTTTCTTTCATCTCTGATACTTATAGAGAAAGGGCAAATAGCAATATTTAAAATATTTTCTCTAATTAATTCCCTTTTAATGTGCATAAATTTCATGCACTGGACCACTAATTATTTTATATTAAGTGATAAGGCCTCACCCAATTGAGTGACAGTTGAGTAGAGACTTGAGGGAATGAGAAACAGCAAAGTACATAGCTCTTCCCAGAAAGCTTTCCAGGACAAGGAGACCTCTCCCTCTCTTCCTCGTCAGGATTGCCTTTGAGAGTCTGCCTTGTGCTCTGTTTCTTCCCTTCTCTCAAGTTCTTCCCGAGTTGTACCAGATTAGTTTTCCCTTTTCCACTTCTTACCAAGACCTGATTTACTTCCAGATTTAGAACAATGAATGTTACTAGTCCAACCATTTCCCAAATTTACTCTTAGAAGGTAATTTCTACCAGGACCTAAAATCCTTTTGTATGCCTACAGTCTGAGCTTTTGTAGCCTCCCACTGGTCATAAGACTACTGTGGACAAGGTGAGCAGGCTTTTAATTGATGTCACTGTAGGTTGGAATGGGGATTGTCTTTGTTGCTCTCAGCCATCTGATTTCAGACTTCAGCTCAGGTGTTAAATGTTAGATTTATGGTTCTAAATAGGTCACCTTTACACTTAGTGGGTAAGAGTCTGACAACTTCTTCAATTGCATGAGCAAGCAAGAAAAGGACAAATGATGTTATCCAAAGATGATCCTCCTCTTGGTTTATTATGGCCTTGTCCCATGGTCTAAATGTGAAATCCTGACATTTCTGAGCAAAGCATTCACATGTCATCATCTTGGAATCCTGTTTTTTTTTACAGGCAGCAAGAATCAGAATGAGGTGGAGATTCTTCAAAGAGTTGCTTTAAAATACCTTTCACATGAAAAGCTATTCTGGCAAATCTGGAAACAGATTGCAAGTGAGTCAACCAAGTGTCTTCAGAGGGAGAGTTCCCAGTTACTACAAGCCAGTTCTGAGAGTGTGAGCGGTGTAGTGAATTGTAAAGGAGATGGCGCCTGTTGTGTTGAAAATCAAGAGTGTTTCATTGTCAAAGATTCTTGTGGGAATATACACCTGAGTGAGTCACAGAATTGCAATGGAGGTAAGCAAATTTATGTGAAAGATAACCGGCATGCCTGTGAAGCCACTAAGAAATCACTACTTAGCGATCATATTAAAATTCACACAGAACAGAAACCCTACAAATTTCATGACTGTGGTAACAGCCTGAGCGATGGTGTCAGTCAACATTTACTCTGCAAAGAGGAACTGCATCTCCGTAGTAAGTGTGGGAATGGCTTCAGTTATAGCTCATTGCTTTCAAGTCACCAGACTGCACACCCGGAAGGGAAATGCTTGGCTCAGAACTCACACCTGCAGGCTCATCGGAAGACTCATCCAGGAGAGAAACTCACGAAACATCGTGATTCCAGTGATTGTTTCAGTAAGAGTTCCTTTCATTCTCATTCTAATCATGCGGGAGAAAAGTCCTATAGATGTGCCAGCTGTGGCAAGGGATTCAGTAGCAGCACAGGTCTCACCATTCACTATAGAACTCACACTGGAGAGAAACCTTATAAATGTGAAGAGTGTGGTAAATGCTTTAGTCAGAGTTCGAACTTTCAGTGCCATCAGAGAGTCCACACTGAAGAAAAGCCATACAAATGTGAAGAGTGCGGTAAAGGCTTTGGTTGGAGTGTTAATCTTCGTGTTCATCAGAGGGTCCACAGGGGTGAGAAACCCTATATATGTGAGGAGTGTGGGAAGGGCTTCACTCAGGCCGCCCATTATCACATCCATCAGAGGGTCCACACTGGGGAGAAACCTTATAAATGTGATGTCTGTGGTAAAGGCTTCAGTCACAACTCACCATTAATATGCCATCGGAGAGTCCACACTGGAGAGAAACCGTACAAATGTGAGGTGTGTGGGAAAGGCTTTACTCGCAATATAGATCTTCACATCCATTTTCGGGTTCACACAGGAGAGAAACCCTACAGATGTAAGGAGTGTGGTAAGGGCTTCAGTCAAGCTTCAAATCTTCAAGTCCATCAGAGAGTCCACACTGGGGAGAAACGATTCAAATGTGAAACTTGTGGGAAGGGCTTTAGTCAGTCTTCAAAGCTCCAGACCCATCAGAGAGTACACACTGGGGAGAAACCCTACAAATGTGATGTGTGTGGAAAGGGCTTCAGTTATAGTTCAAATCTTAAACTGCACCAAGTAATTCACACTGGAGAGAAACCATACAAGTGCGAAGAGTGTGGGAAGGGCTTTAGTTGGAGATCAAATCTTCACGCTCATCAGAGAGTCCACTCAGGAGAGAAGCCCTATAAATGTGAGGAGTGTGATAAGAGCTTCAGCCAGGCCATAGATTTTCGGGTTCATCAGAGAGTCCACACTGGAGAGAAACCGTACATGTGTGGTGTGTGTGGGAAGGGGTTCAGTCAGTCCTCTGGCCTTCAGTCCCATCAGAGAGTCCACACGGGTGAGAAGCCATACACATGTGATGTCTGTGGCAAGGGCTTTAGGTACAGCTCACAGTTTATATACCATCAGAGAGGCCACACTGGGGAGAAGCCTTACACATGTGAGGAGTGTGGGAAAGGCTTTGGTAGGAGCTTAAATCTTCGCCATCATCAGAGGGTGCACACTGGAGAGAAACCCCATAAGTGTGAGGAGTGTGGTAAGTCCTTTAGTCTCCCCTCAAATCTTAGAGTCCATCTGAATATTCACCTTAGGGAGAAACTATTTAAATGTGAGGAGTGTGGGAAGGGCTTCAGTCAGAGCTCACGTCTTCAGGCCCATCTGAGAGTCCACACGGGAGAGAAACCGTACACATGTGATGTATGTGGTAAGGACTTTAGTCACCGTTCACGTCTCACAAACCATCAGAAAGTCCACTCTGGCAAGAATCTCTAAGAATGAGAAATATGTTCATGCCTTCAGTCAGGTTGTACATCTAGTTTCTGGAAAGTCCATGCTGGGGATAAAACACTAATGTTTTGACAGTGAAAAGGAGTTTCTTCACTTGGAATCTAATAAATTCAGGAATAAGACTGATATTCAGGGGAGAAATATGTTGTAACCCTCTTGGTAAAATCCAATTGATATAAATGATCTTTCAAAATGAGTACATGCCAAAAAAGAATGTGTGAAAAGGATAATTGCCATATACAAGCTAGTTTGGGGGCCATCAGGGAAGGTTTTGGATTATTTTCTAATTCCAATTTATATGTACTTACAGTGACCATTATTTTTTTACTAAAGCTTAAAAGCTATGAAAAATGAATAAAATAACTGACTACCTGTAGTCAAGCACTCATAATACGATTGCTTTATTTCATACAGTATATTGGATTAAAATTAAGGAATGTATCCTCAGAGGTGAATCTTTGCTCTTCAGAAGTAATTTTGTGTCTGCTGCAGATGTATATATAAAAGGACATTAAATGCATTGATTATAAAAGCACACATAGAAATAATTAACTGTCAAAGTGTTTTACAATTCAATTGATACAGAGGAACACTATGCAAACATCAAATGAGAGAAGTTAAATTTGTAATAAAAGATGTTGGATGATCACATTTTTTTAAAAGAAGGTATAGATGCATTAGGTAGGTATTCTAGTTACCTCTAAATGGAATTTTGCATTTTTTTTTTGTTTCAGTAAAATTTTATTATGGACACTGAAATTTGAATTTATTATATATTTTCAGGTGTCATGAAATATTGTTTTCATTTCCCTCCCATCTGTTAAAAATGTAGAATCCATTCTTGGTTATTTTTGTGAGGTATTTTATTGTTAATCCTCACCTGAGGATATTTTTTTCCATTGGTTTTTAGAGAAAGAGAGAGAAACATTGATGTGAGAGACACATGGATTGGCTGCCTCCTGCACATGCCCTGAGTGGGGCCCGGGATTAAACCTGAAACCAAGATATGTGCCCTTGACTGGAAATTGAACTCACAACCCTTCATGCCAAGGCTGATGCTCTAATCACTGAGAACACCAGCCAGGGTATATAAAACATTCTTAGTTCATGGGCCATACTCAATGAGATGGCAGACTGGATTTGGCCCACAAACTATAGTTTGCCAGCTCCTAATTTAGTTGAACATATTTAACATTTTTTTAAAGTCACAGTTGACATTCAATATTATAGCAGTACAGCATAGTGGTTAGACATATAACTTAAGAAGTGATCCCCAATAAGTCTGTATCACCTGACACCATATGTAGTTATTAAAACATTAGAGGCTGCCGAAACTGGTTTGGCTCAGTGGATAGAGCACCAGCCTGTGAACTGGAGGGTCCCAGGTTCCATTCTGGTCAAGGGCATGTACCTTGGTTGTGGGCACATCCCCAGTGGGGGGCGTGGAGGAGGTAGCTGATCAATGTCTCTCTCTCTTGTTTCTGACTCTATCCCTCTCCCTCTCTGTAAAAAAATCAATAAAATATATTTTAAAAATATATTTTAGAGGCTCAGAGTGCGAAATTGTATGCGGTAGCCTGCCACTGCTGGCAGCACTACCCACCTGCACGCTGCTGCTTGCTATACTCACTGCCCACCTTGCTGCGATCAGAGCCTGTGGGCTGCGGAGGGACTGAGAGGTGCTCAATGCACCTCATGGTGACTGGTGGTTTGGTTGTCCTGGTTGTTACAGATACTGGCTTTTTATATATATACTAGAGGCTCAGTGCACGAAATTCAGCCCAGCCTGCACCCTCTCACAATCCAGGACTGCTGGTTCCCAACTGCTTGCCTGCCTGCCTTCCTGATTGCCCCTAACCGCTTCTGCCTGCCAGCCTGATCACCCCTTAACCACTCCCCTGCCAGCCTGATTGATGCCTAACTGCTCCCTGCCAGCCTGATTGATGCCTAACTGCTCCCTGCCAGCCTGTTTGACCCTAACTGCCTACCCCTGCAGGCCTGATCACCCCTAACTGCCCTCTCCTGCAGGCCTGGTCCCCCCTGACTTCTGTCTGCCAGCCTGATCATCCCTAACTGCCCTCCTCTGCAGGCTTGATTGCTTCCAACTGCCCTCCCTTCCAGGCCTAGTCCCTCCCAACTCCCTCCCCTGCTGGCCTGATCACCCACAACTGCCCTCCCTTGCAGGCCATCTTGTGGTGGCCATCTTGTGTCCACATGGCGGCAGGATCATTGACCACGTGAGGGCAGCCACCTTGTGTGTTGGAATGATGGTCAATCTGTATATTACTCTCTTATTATATAGGATAGAGGCCTGGTGCATGGGTGGGGGCCAGCTGGTTTGCCTTGAAGGGTGTCCTGGATCAGGGTGGGAGTTACCTTGGGGCATGGGGCAACCTGGGCAAGGGGCTTATGGTGGTTTGCAGGTGAGCCATGCCCCCCAGCGACCAAAGCTGAGGGCCTGGTATTTGGGATTTATTTATCTTCTACAATTGAAACTTTGTAGCCTGGAATAGAGCCAAACCTCTTGCTTGCTCCATGGTGGCAGCTATTTCTGGTGGGATTTATTTATCTTCTATAATTGAAACTTTGTAGCCTTGAGTGGAGGCCTGGGCCTGCCAGGGTGTGTGGAAAGCTTGGCTTCCTCCATCACTGGAGAAACTTAAGCCTCCCTTCTGCTCGCTCCATGGCTGTAGCCATCTTGGTTGGGATTAATTTGCATACTTGCTTCTGATTGGCTGGTTGGCATGGCTTGTGGGTGTAGTGGGGTGATGGTTAATTTGCATATTACCCTTTTATTAGGTAGGATAGATTATTGATTATACTAGAGGCCTTGGGCATGAAGATATTGCTCTGGTGGGTGGGTCCCTCAGCCTGGTCTGCGCCCTCTTGCAGTCTGGGACCCCTGCTCCTTAGTGCTGCTACAGAGGCTCCCATGCCCTTACCACTGTTGTGCTCACCAGCCATGACCCTGGCTTCTGAGTTGCATGCCACCTGTGGGAGCACACTGACCACCAGAGGGCAGCTCCTGCATTGAGCCACATGGGCTGTGCTTATTCATTTTTCAGAAAAAATAATTTATAGGTGGTTAAGCCCAGCCCATGTGGCTCAGTGGTGGTCAGTGCGCATCATGGTCATTCTGGTTGTTCTGCCATAACAGTCGCTTAGGCTTTTATTACATAGATCCCCTATGTTGAACTTTACATCCCCAAGACTACTTTGTAACTGTCATTTTGTACTTCTTTCACTCAGCCTCCCAACTCCTGCATTTCTTTAAACATTGTTTTGAAATAATTTAAACCTTTCTGTAAAAATTAAATAAAATCTCATATACTCTTTATTAAGGATTACCAGTTGGTAATGTGTTTGAGTCATTATTCTATGCAAGTGAATTGATACTTCTGTGTAGATGCACATTTTTTAAAACTTCCTTCCCTTTCGCTTTTTATTGAAATTTATTTTTTGGTAGGTGATGGAATTAAAATAAACTTATAGGATCTTCGAGTTGTATTGCCTCTGGCAGAATTTAATTATTCTTCTTAGGAATATACAGTTCTTTCTATGCCAGTTACCAAATATTTTCCTCATTCCCACTACTGTGCAGTACCACGTTTAAAGAAAAACAGTAAGGTATACATAATTATAGGTCTGTTTTGGCTCTCAATTTCCTTTGATTGATCTATTTTTCAGTACTTTTACCAAAACCACAGTACTTCAGTTACTATATCTTTACAGGGAGTCTTTTGGTTTAAATAAATTTTTATTGATTTCAAAGAGGAAGGGAGAAAGAGATAGAAACATCAATGATGAGAGAGAATCATTGATTGGCTACCTCCTGCATGCCCCCTATTGGGGATCAAGCCTGCAACCCAGCATGTGCCCTGATGGTGAATTGAACCACGACCTCCTGATTCATCTGTCAATGCTCAACCACTGAGTCACACCAGCCAAGCTTACAATGAGTCTTGATATTTAGTAGAGGATGTGTTCTTTTTTTAAAATTTAATAAATTTTTATTGTTCAGGTTATTACAATTGTTCCTCTTTGTCCCCCACCTAGCTCCCCTCCACCTGGTTTCTACCCCACCCCATGCTCTTACCCCACCCCCCACTGTCCTCAGCTATAGGTGTACGATTTATGTCCAATCCCTTCCTGTACCTCCCACACCCCTTCCCCGCCCCCCTGAGAATTGTCAGTCCACTCCCTTTCTGTGCCCCTGATTCTATTATATTCACCAGTTTATTCTGTTCATCAGATTTTTTATTCACTTGGTGTTTTAGATTCAGTTGCTGTAATTTTTATCTTTACCTTTTTCTTCTTCCACTTCTTAAAGAATACCTTTCAGCATTTCATATGATACTGGTTTGGTGTTGATGAACTCCTTTAGCTTTTTCTTATCTGTGAAGCTTTTTATTTGACCTTCAATTCTGAATGATACCTTTGCTGGGTAGAGTAATCTTGGTTGTAGGTTCTTGCTATTCATCACTTGGAATATTTCTTGCTACTCCCATCTGGCCTGCATCGTTTCTGTTGAGAAATCAGTTGACAATCGTGTGGGTGCTCCCTTGTAGGTAATTAACTGTTTTCTCTTGCTGCTTTGAATATTCTCTCTTTGTTTTTTTACTCTTGGCATTTTAATTATGATGTATCTTGGTGTGGTCCTCTTTGGATTCCTTTTGTTTGGAGTTCTGTGCACTTCTTGGACTTGTAAGTCTATTTCTTTCATCAGGTAGGGGAAGTTTTCAGTCATTATTTCTTCAAGTAGGTTTTCAGTATCTTGCACTCTCTCTTCTTCTGGCACCCCCATAATACGGATGTTGGTACTCTTGAGAGGCTTCTTACATTATCTTCATATTTTCAAATTATTTTTGCTTTTTGCTTTTCCAGTTGAGTGTTTTTTGCTTCTTTGAATTTCAAATCTTTGACTTGATTCTTGTGATCCTCTAGTCTGCTATTAGATCTCTGTATAATATATTTTTTAATTTCAGTCAGTGTATGCTTAATTTCTAGTTGGTCCTTTTTCATCTCCTCTTGGGTCTTGCTAAATTTATCAGCCTTTTCTAGAAAATTCTTGAAAAACCTTATAACTATGGTTTTGAACTTTATATCCAGTCATTTGCTTTCCTTCATTTCTTTCACTTGTGACCTCTTTCTTTGTCTTCACATTTTACCTGCTTCCCTGAGTTGATAGAGTGGCTTTGTGTGCTAAATGTCCTATAGCGCTCAGTGGCTCAGCCTCCCCAGTTACCTGAGATGGACACTCTTGGTGCATCCATTGGTGGGCTGTGTGCACAATCTTTTAAAAAATTTTTAAATTGATTTTTTACAGAGAGGAATGGAGAGGAATAGAGAGATAGAAACATCAATGAGAGAGAAACATTGATCATCTGCCTCCTGCACACCCCATACTGGTACATGCCCTCAACCAAGGTACATGCCCTTGACCAGAATCAAACCTGGGACCCTTCAGTCCACAGGTCGACGCTCTATCCACTCAGCCAAACCGGCTTTGGCTGTGTGCACAGTCTTGTTGTAGTTAAGCCTTGTTTATTGTTGGTATCACTGGTAGGAATTGACCTCTAGACCAATTGGCTGTGAGGATCAGCTGTGTCTACTTGGGAGAACTTCTGTGCCGGAGACGACCTTATGAGACAGAACTTGAAAAAGCCTCCGTGCTCAGCTTGCCTCTGAGTCTCAGGGCGGAGCCGACAGCCTTGGCTTTCTGTCAGTCCTGCTCCTAGAGTTCCCTGGTATCAGATTCCCAAGGCACTTACTGCAAGCACCTCTGAGTGAAAGTCGCCCTCGAGTTTCACCTGCTGCCAGACAGTCCAGTCTCTCCCCAATGAGTCTGGGTCCCCAGAGTCTTGCCTGGAACTGGGGTTCAATGCAGTCAGGATCTTTTATCTCTCTCCCACTTGAGAAGGCCAGCTGCACACTCAGTTGCTGGTCCTCTCCGTACATGCATTCTTTTTTTAAAAAAAGATATATTTTATTGATTTTTTACAGAGAGGAAGGGAGAAACAGAGGGATAAAGAGTTAGAAACATCAATGAGAGAGAAACATCTATCAGCTGCATCTTGCACACTCCCTGCTGGGGATGTGCCTGAAACCAAGGTACATGCCCTTGACCAGTGTTGAACCTGGGACCTTTCAGTCCGCAGTCATCAGCCAAACCGGCTTCTGCTGTACATGCATTCTTGTAGCTCTACCTTCTGTAGATCCTCTGAGTCCAGTGTGCCTTTCTCTCTCCTTCTAGTTGTAGAATTTTCACTCAGCCACATTTCTTGTGGTTCTGGATGATGTCCATTTTGTATTTTAGTTGTAGTTTTGAAATTGTTATGCGAGGCAGCAGTTTACGTGTTTACTTATGCCACCATCTTGTTTTCTTCTGAGGATGTGTTCTTATCTTGTCCTCTTTTGGATATCTTGGCAGCTTCCAGGAGATACAAACAGAACCACCCATAAACTATTCTTTCTGAATAAAATGAATAAGCCCAGCCCATGTGGATCAGTGCTTGAGTATTCAATTCCTGGGTTGCATGCTCGCTCCCCATTAGGGGATGTGCAGAAGGCAGTGATCAATGATTCTCTCAACACTGATGTTTATCTCTCTCCCTCTCCTTTCTCTGAAATCAGTATGTATATGTGTGTATATATATATATATATATTTTAAATGAATCAAATTGAGCCTCTAACTCTAATAATTGTTTTTATAGACAATGTGGAGAAATATTTGCGATAACATGAATGTAACTGGAGGGCATTATGTTAATCCAGACAGAGAAAGACAAATACTGCCTAGTAGAATTATATCTGGAATCTAAGTGGGGGGGGGGTGGGGGTTTGGGAGTTGGGAGGGTGGGGATTGGGGGAAAGGGCTGTCAAACTCAGAAATAGAGTAGAATGGTTGTGGTTGCCTTGGGAATGCAGGTGGGAGTGGGGGAAGTGGGGTGCAAACTTTCAGTTATAAGATGGTTAAGGCCTGAGAATCTAATGTATTCCATGTCGACTACAGTTAACATTTGTTGAGAATAAATCTTAAAGGTTCTCACCACAAAGTTAGCAATGTGAGTTGATGGATGTGTAAGTTAGATTGTAACTACATTCACAATGTACTTACTATAAATGTATCAATTCATAGCATACATTTTAACAAAAAATTTATTGATTGACTTTAGAGAGTGAGGGGAAGGGAGCAGAGAGAGAAACATTGACTTGTTTTCTACCCATTCATGCATTTATTAGTTGCTCCTTGTATGTACTCTGACCGGGGATCAAATCTGCAACCTTGGTGTATCAGGGCAAAACCAACTGAGCTACCTGGCAAAAAACTAAATATAAGGTGTCCCTCTAAAATGTATACACACACTTTAAATAATCACAAAGGCAGTGCTTATTAAAATACATTCCATTTTCAAAATTGAGCTATCAGTGCTCGCTTCCACAGCACATATACTAAAATTGGAACAATACAGAGATTAGCATGGCCCTGTGCAAGGATGACACAAAAACTTGTGAACCGATCCATATTAAAAAAAAAAAAAAGGGCTATCAGCTGTTAAAATGTATGCATTTTTGAGATCCCCTGGCATACCTCAATAAAAGTGCCCTAAAAAAGTTGCATTTATTAGTTACTTGAGTGCGATCCCATACATCCACACCTATTTTTTTTTTAATAATCATGGCTCTTGTAGAAAAATAAAACATCCTATTGTATTTATGATGTCAAGAGCAGGCTGGATATAGATTATGAGATGTTTGATGGTGAGCTAAAGAAAGAAACATTTTCTTTTCTTTTTTTTTTCTAATATATTTTATTGATTTTTTTTTTTTACAGAGAGGAAGGGAGAGGGATAGAAAGTTAGAAACATCGATGAGAGAGACATCGATCAACCGCCTCCTGCACGCAACCAAGGGGATGTGCCCGCAACCAAGGCACATGCCCTTGACCAGAATCGAATCTGGGACCCTTCAGTTCGCAGGCCCACGCTCTATCCACTGAACCAAACCGGTTTTGGCAGGAAGAAACATTTTCAACATACATTCTAGGCTTTTTCAACTTACAGTATATCCTTCACTTTCTTGACTCTCTTCTTTCACTTGCCAGAAAACTAATTTAAAAATGAATATTTAAAACCAAAATACATGGGAAACTTTTGGTATTTGTTCTGTGGGGTGGTGAGAGATCACTTTTCCTTTTTGTGTGTCCAGCATTTCCGAATAAACAGACAGAGATTTAGGGGCACCCAGGGGCTACCAAACAGACTGAGATACTTTAACTTTCTGCCCTATTCATTCATATTTACTTTCAGTCACACTTATTAATACTATGATTTTTTTAATTTAGAAAAAAAGAAAAGGAAAAAACAGTCAAGTTCTAATAGAGCCGAAGAACTGACTGAACTGAACCATCTTATGTATTATTATTATTATTATTATTATTATTATTATTATTATTATTATTTTGGAAGTGGAAACCTAATATAAGCGCTACCTTGTGGAGGATTCTGGGAAGTGTAGTCCAGAAGCGCTGGGCAGTGGGATCCACTTCCGCTCTGGGCGGGAAAAGCTGTAGCCCTTGTTTCCCTTCGGGATTTTGGAGTGGGATGGGCATGAGTCACCACGATCCCCTAGAAGGTGAGTGAGTGAGTGAGTGAATGAGTGCGGAACCCCTGTGTCTCTTACTGGCTTGGTGGACATGGGCCCCGTAGGTGCCATCCTCGCTCTTGGGGAATAGAAGCGGCGGATGGCGGGCTTGTGTACGGTTCGCGCGTGGAGCTGGGGGTCGGCAGGTCGGGAATCTGTTTCAGTGTCTCTGGGCCGATTCCCTCGCCTCCCTTACTTCCGCTTACTCCGTACCTTTCCAGTTATATAATTTTTGTGTAGAGTTATCGATTGATCGGTTACTCCTGGCCAGAGAGAAGTTGACAGCAGTTTCAGCGGACAGGGACGGAGGTAACCGGAGTGTCACCCTGGACCGGGATCAGGCCGGCTCAGCCCCAGCCAGCCGGGAGTGTATGGGTTCTTGATGGCGTGTAGGTAAGATTTCATAACAGGGCCGAGACCGGTTTGGCTCAATGGTTAGAGCATCTGCCTGCGGACTGAAGGGTGCCGGGTTCCATTCAGGTCCAGGGCGTGTACCTTGGTTTCGGGCACATCCCCGGTAGGAGGCGTGCAGGAGGCAGCTGATCCATGATTCTCTCTTCTAGATGTTTCTGACTCTCTATCCCTCTCCCTTCCACTCTGTAAAAAGTCAATAAAATGTATTAAAAAAAAAAAGATTTCACAACAGGAATTCAGATGATTTTCAGAGGCTACTTAGTAAAGCTGGGGCAGGCAGAGTTTAGGAGAAAGAAAATAGAAAGTTCACTCGGTAGAAGGCGTGGGCGTCTTCCAAAGAGAGCTAGGGCCCGCTTCCTTTATCTTGAGGCGGGATTTTTAGGGAAGACCACAAGGGAGGATCTCAAAAAAATATTTATCAGCTTTTCCTGTTGTGCCCTTTCAGGGTTAGATCTCCACTAATAGGTCAGCGCCGGGGCACAGGTCATTCGTCATGGCAGCTGGCCCTGGCCTCCCTGCCCTGGTTTGGCAGCTTTTCTGGGCCTGGAGCTGAAGTACAACAGATGCCCTGATGTTATCTCTAGAGAGGGAAAGTCAGGGGAAAGGGCTAAACCGATGCCCAGTGATATGAACAAACCCAGACTAGTACATCATTTCTGTATCAATTATCATTAAATAATGACAATGATAATTAGCATTCATTGGGAGTGTATTATGGGTCAAGCAGAGTTTCCAGTGTTTTGTGTATTAACTCATTTCTTCCTCAAAACAATATTCAGACGAGGCACAGCAGGATAATTGACCTGCAAAGGTGACTGAACTAGTAACTATAGCACTGGCATTGACACCATCTCTTCTAAAGTAGCACTTCCCATTTGTTTATCTCCCTTTTCTCCTGCCATATTTTTCTTAACAGTGTCTGTGACATTATTTACTTATCCGTTGATTGGTTTCCTACCTGTCTCCTCTAGTGTAATATCAGCTTCTTGAGATCGGGGACTTTAATGTTAGATGCTCAATAAAGATTTGTTGAATAAGTGAGTTAATGATCCTGGTGAGTACTAATGAAGTTCTCAGGACGTCACAGGATGTGCCCTGCCTGGTTTGGCTCAGTGGATAGAGGGTCTCCTTGGGAACTGAAGGGTTCTGGGTTCGATTCCAGTCAAGGGCACATACTGGGTTTCGGGCTTGGTCCACAGTAGGGGGGCATGCAGGAGGCAGCCCATCAATGATCATTGATGTTTCAATCTCTCCCTCTTTCTTCCTCTCTGAAATTAAAAAATAAAATAAAAATTATAATAAGTAATATGTTACAGGTTGTATCTTTATCAACTATTCATTAAGCTATTTCTTTTAAAACAAATCTGTCTGGAGTGCTTGCCATGGGCTGGAGAAAGAGTAGTGACCAAAACAATGGGGCTTCATTAAAAAGATAGATAAATAACAAGGAAGGTAAATAACTAAAACACACAGGAAGTAAATGGGAAAAGAAGTGGTGGAGACTTTAAATTATATAAAGTATGGTCATGGAAGAACTCTTTGAGGAGAATGCCATATGAGAAAATACCTGGTGTGAAACCAATCAACCAAATAAATAAATAAATAGGGTTTGCCTTCCTGAGAAGCCCATGAATGACCCTTTTATGAAAAAGTAACTTTAAAAAAAAAAGTATATTTTATTGATTTTTTTACAGAGAGGAAGGGAGAAGGATAGAGAGTTAGAAATATCGATGAGAGAGAGACATGGATCAGCCGCGTCCTTCACGCCTCCTACTGGGGATGTGCCCGCAACCAGGATACATGCCCTTGACCGGAATCGAACCTGGGACCTTTCAGTCCACAGGCCGATGCTCTATCCACTGAATCAAACTGGTTTCGGCGAAAAAGTAACTTTTAAGGATGACCTTGATGTTGTTTGAGCAAAACCAGTGAAATATGAAACCCTGAAGATACAGTTCACCCTCTCCTCCTCCCTTTTGGGAGCTACAGGCTCAGAATCGCTCAGCTCGGGGGAACCTCAGACATCAACTCCTTTGTACTACCCAGTGGAGTGTGTTTTTATCCGTTCATTGATTCCATGGGTTTTGAGTACACACTCTATTCCAGCTGCAAAGGATAAAAAGATGTGTTAATCATCTTATAGGACCGTGGTTGGCAAACTGCAGTTCTTGAGCCACATGCGGCTATTTGGCCCCTTGAGTGTGGCTCTTCCACAAAATACCACGTCCTGGGCAAGTCTATTTTGAAGAAGTGGCATTAGAAGAAGTTTAAGTTTAAAAAAATTGGCTCTCAAAAGAAATTTCAATCGTTTTACTGTTGATATTTGGCTCTGTTGACAAAAGAGTTTGCCAATCACTGTTAAGCAAAAGAGTTGCTTACCCACTAATTATCCCCCAACTACTCCCAGGTGATGGGAGGCTTCTCAGAATATCTGGCAGGCAGCAGGCTGGTGGTTGGCAGGTGGCAGGCAAGCGGCCAGCTAGCCAGAAGCCCCAGACCTCACTTGCTTTCTCTCACTAAAGACTGTGAATATCAGGTCTCCTTGCAAAACTCCATTGCTGAGAAGAGCAGGAGAAAGTAGTAAATGTAGGGCCAGAGCAAGGAATTGGGTGTTATAAAGGCTTTGAGAAGTAGATGCATTGCTCTCATTACCACCATGGTCCTTCTGCCTGAAGTAGGAAGGCCCATGACCATGAGTAGCTATCAGGTATTGCATGCTTATTTGAATGTATTGACAAAGCTGTGTGCTAGATGATGGTGCTATCCCCACTTGATAGATGTGGAATAGGCACAAAGAGCTAGTGGGCAGAAGGATCAATAGTGGAATCCTGGCGATATGCCCCACCCAGACCTTTTGGCCTCCGAGTTTGCTTTCCTTGTCATGGCCAGTACATCCAGTGCCTTTCATTTCCCACGGTGCCCAGCGTGGGAGTGCTAACCCTGGGAGCGTCAAGGGAATCTGTGCTAGCCTTACTGCGTGGAGTCAGGCAGGTTGTTCACTCACCAGGGCCCCTGGCTGAGAGGTACTGCTATGGGCCAAAGGAGGGGGGCACTTTT
Organism: Lasiurus cinereus; assembly: GCA_011751065.1. Classification (NCBI taxonomy): domain Eukaryota; kingdom Metazoa; phylum Chordata; class Mammalia; order Chiroptera; family Vespertilionidae; genus Lasiurus; species Lasiurus cinereus. The sequence continues at coordinate 279,082 of JAAGEH010000384.1, forward strand.
AAAATTCACACAGGGCAGCCATGTGTGCCAAGGCCCGTGTCTCATGGCCTCTTTCTCCTTTGCCACTTCTGCCTTCCCAGGGTTCTGTGCTTCTCCAGGAGCAGGAGAAAATGGCCAAGTTCCAGGTGAGTGGAGCTTTGATTTTGATCTCTTAAAGATCTCTTCTCAAAGGTTAGACACAGCATCTTCTCTTCCTTGGGAAGGATGGAAGACAGGTGTTTGTTATGTGTCAGTTACTATTGTTTGTATTGGTTCTATTTTTGTTTTTGTCTTTAGCTTTTGTTTTTACTTTTGGTTTTATCATCTTCATTTTACAAAAAGTGCAGAAATTCATAGATATAAGAAATTTTTTAAAATATTTTTTAAAATATATTTTATTGATTTATTTTACAGAGAGAAAAAGAGAGAGATAGAGAGTTAGAAACATCAATGAGAAAGAAACATCAATCAGCTGCCTCCCGCACACCTCCCACTGGGGATGTGCCCGCAACCAAGGTACATGCCCTTGACTGGAATCGAACCTGGGACCCTTCAGTACGCAGGCCGACACTTTATCCACTGAGCCAAACTGGCTAGGGCTAAAAAAAATTTTTTTAAAGCCACATTACTAGGGGGTGGGAGTGGCTGTGGAGAGGTCAATGATGGAAAAAGGAGACATATGTAAGACTTTAAACAATGAAGAATATTTTTAAGTCATATTACTGCCCTGATATGTCAGCTATTTCCCCATGCTATATTTTATATAATTACAACCACAGCACATGTACAATTTTAAATCTTATGATTTCACTTAATGTTAGTAGCTTTGTTGTGATTTGGTATTATTTTATGTACTTATTTAGAAGGGTTTCTATTTTTTTGCATAAACTTCAGAAGCTACAAACATACATATTCTCCAGTGTGTTGCTGAATGAATTTTGTTTTGCCTCATAACACTTTTGCATGGGTTTTAAACTTGAAATATAATTTATTTACAAAAATTAGACATCTTGCCAAAACCGGTTTGGCTTAGTGGATAGAGCGTTGGCCTGCGGACTGAAAGATTCCAGGTTTGATTCCGGTCGAGGGCATGTATCTTGATTGCGGGCACATCCCCAGTAGGAGGTGTGCAGGAGGCAGCTGATCGATGTGTCTCTTTCATCGATGTTTCTAACTCTCTATCTCTCTCCCTTCCGCTCTGTAAAAAATCAATAAAATATATATTTTAAAATTAGACATCTTAAGTGTTATGCCCCATTTTGAAAGTTGAATAATTACATTGGACCACCACCCCAAACCCGAAGTAGACCATTTATATTACTCCCAAACGTTCTCTCCTCTGTCTTGGACTGGCTGTGAAAGACATGAGATTATTAGGACTTATTTGAACTTACATGTGCTTGGCGTTGGGAGCAGTGTGGGGGAGTGGTTGCCAGTGAAGTCTCTCAACACAGGCTTTCTTAGTACAGGGCTATATAGAGTACTGAAAACAGAGCAACCAGCATAATGTTTCACTCCAGTCTCACACCAGAAATGTTTTCTTTTTGGCCCTTCCTTGACTAAGACCTCAGCCAGGTTCCCAAAGTCCATGGTATACGTTCAGATAACCTTCATTATATTCCCACAGGGGAGAGTTGGAGGGGGCCAATGTTCTCTCATACTACATAGTCTTTGAAGTCAGTTTTCTACCCCTCGAGGCATTTGCTGTTCTGATCTGTCATCACATGATTAGTTTACTTGTTTACAAATTTAATATAGTACTTAATATGTACAGTATGCACTCTTGTGCCTGGCGTTTTTCATTCAGCGTAATGTTTTTGAGATTCACTTATGTAGTACGCATCGCTACATTATTCCTTTTTATTGTTGAGTTGTTTTACATTTTATGAATACATATGACGCTTTGTTTATCCTTTGGAAGAAAAGACAAAATTCTCCTTTTGAAGGACATTTGGGTTCTTTGGCAGCTTTTGATATACATAAAAGTCCTATGAGCATTCTTGTGCATATGTTTTTATATCTCTTGGGTAAGGATCTAGAAGTGGAATGACACAGATTGTAGGGTAGATGAATGTAAGCAGTTACCCAAAGAGGTGGTACCATTTATAGCCCACCACAGCATCTGAGAGTTTCAGTTGCTTTACGTCTTTGCCATAGTTTGATGTAGATTTTTTTATTTCAGTCACTGGAGATCCAGTGCATGACATTTGTGCACAGTAGGGTGCCTAGCGGCTGCTGGCTGCTAATGAAGCCTCCCTTTCCTGGCTGCCGGTTGCTGGCCAGGGTGTTCCTTCATTCCACACCACCCCCTGGTGGTCAGCCCACATCACAGCAAGTGATCAAACTCTCAGTTGGTCAAATTCCTGAGGGGACACTTTGCATATTAGGCTTTTATATATAGAGACTAGAGGCCCAATGCATGAAAATTCGTGCACTCAGAGGGGCATCCCTCACCCCAGCCTGCGCCCTCTTGCAGTCTGGGAGCCCTCAGGGGATGTCCAACTGATGGTGAGTGGGCCTAAGCCACAGTCTGGCCTTGCTTTGCGGGAGGTGACCCTGGTGGGCCTATCTGGGTCCACCTTGAATTGCCCTGCTGCTACTGCTACCCATGGCCTCCCTCTGCAGGAGGCAACTGGGCAGATGATCAGGGGATGGCACCAGCCTTCATTGGCCCACCACTGGTCACCACTGGTCCTTCCATCACCCCATCACCATCCCCTTCCTCTGCCCGTTGCCATGCGCCTTGGCTGGTCTAGCGCCACCTGCTCACTGGCCTCGCCCCCCCAATGACCTGTCAGTCCACTATTCGGTCATTTGCATATTATGCTTTTATTATATAGAATACTAATGAGTGGCATCTCACTATCACTGTAATTTGTATTTCCATCATGAAAAATTATGTTGGATACATTTTCATGTGCATTTACACCATCCTCCTATATAATAAAAGGCTAATATGGAAATTTTCTCCTTAACCAGGTATTCAACTGGGAGTTCGACCACAGGTTGGGCTGGCTGGTGAGTCACCTGCAGCCCTTCCCCCTGGCTGGCCATGCCCCCAACCAGCCCCCCCACTCCAATCATGGGTGGGGCTGGCTAGCCAACCTCCTACATGCCCTCAGCCCAGTCGGCCCAGCTCAGTAGGCCCCAACTGGGGCAGGCTGGCTGGACCCCACCAATGCATGAAATTCGTGCATGGGGGGGGGAGTAGGGGGGTGTCCTTCAGCCCAGCCTGCTCCCTCTCCAATCTGAGACCCCTTGAGAGATGTCTAACTGCCCGTTTAGGCCCGATCCAGGTAGGATCGGGCCTAAACAGGCATTCGTACATCCCTCTCACAATCCAGGACTGCTGGCTCCCAACTGCTCACCTGCCTGCCTTCCTGATTGCCATTAACTGCTTCTGTCTGCCAGCCTGATCACCCCCTAACCACTCCCCTGCCAGTCTGACACCTAACTGCTCCCGTGCCAGCCTGTTTGCCCCTAACTACCCTCCCTGTGGGCCTGGTCACCCCTAACTGCCCTCCCCCTGCAGGCCTGGTCACCCCCAACTGCCCTCTCCTGCAGGCCTGGGTCCCCCGACCCCCAACTTCCCTTTCCTACAGGCTCGTTCAGCCCCAATTTCCCTCCTCTGCCAGACTGGTCACTGCTAACTGCCCTCCCCTGCAGGCTTGATCACCCACAACTGCCCTTCCTTGCAGGCCTGGTCCTTGCCAACTGCCCTCCTCTGCTGGCCATCTTGTGGTGGCCATCTTGGGTCAGCATGGGTGCAGGATATTTTGATCACATGGGGGCAGCCATCTTGTGTGTTGGAGTGATGGTCACTCTGCATATTACTCTTTTATTAGATAGGATAGAGGCCTGGTGCACAGGTGGGGGCCAGTTGATTAGCCATGAAGGGTGTTCTGGATCCAGGGGGGTGTTCCCTTGGGGTAGGGGGTGGCATGGGCGAGGGGCCTGTGGTGGTTCACATCATCCCTAGACCCAAGCAGAGGTGCTGGTATCTGGAATTTATTTATCTTCTAAAATTGAAACTTTGTAGCCTGGAGTGGAGCCAAGCCTTCTGCTTGCACAGCCATTGAAACTTTGCTGCCTTAAGTGGAGGCCTGGACCAGCCAGGGTGTGTGGAAAGCTTGGCTTCCTCTATTGCCAGGGGCAACCCAAGCCTCCCTCCTGCTCTCTCTGTGGCCATAGCCATCTTGATTTTATAAATCTTTATTGTTCAGATTATTACAGTTTTTCCTCTTTTCCCCCCCATAGCTCCTCTCCACCCTGCTCCTACTCCTCTTTCTACCCTTACCGCCTCCCCCGACATTGTCCTCATCCATAGGTGTATGATTTTTGTCCAGTCTCTCCCTGCAGCCCCCTCACCCCTTTCCCCTGAGAATTGTCAGTCCACTCCCTTTCTATAACCCCTGATTCATTATATTCCCAGTTTATTCTGTTCATCAGATTTTTTATTCACTTGATTTTTATATTCACTTGTTGATAGATATGTCTTTGTTGTTCATAATTTTCTTCTTCTTCTTCTCCTTGTTGTTGTTGTTGTTGTTGTTCTTCTTCTTCT
>JAAGEH010000384.1:293624-317979 GCA_011751065.1 Lasiurus cinereus
TCAATAGAACTTTTGTGATGATGGGTGTGTTCTGTTATTGGGCTGTCTAGCATGGTAGCTACAGGCCACACAAAGCTCTTGAACATTTGAAATGTGCTAGTGCAACTATGAGAGAGAATTTTTGATTTTACATAAATATAAATTTACATAGCCACATGTGACTAGTGGATACTGAATTGGACAGTACAAGTATAGGAACTTATATATCCTCCTTCATTTCTGTGTATAAGAATATTCTGAGCACTAACCGGTTTGGCTCAGCAGATAGAGCATCGGCCTACAGACTGAAGGATCCCAGGTTCGGTTCCGGTCAAGGGCATGTATCTTGGTTGGGGCCACATCCCCAGTAGGGGGTGTGCAGGAGGCAGTTGATCAATGTTTCTCTCTCATCAATGTTTCTAACTATCTTTCTCCCTTCCTCTCTGTAAAAAAATCAATGAAATATATTTTTAAAAAAGAATATTCTGATATGAACATCATCACATGGATGAAATACATTAAGGGATTTGTTGGTCTAAGGCAGTGGTCAGCAAACTCAATAGTCAACAGAGCCAAATCTCAACAGTACAATGATTGAAATTTCTTTTGAGAGCCAAATATTTTAAACTTAAAATTCTTCTAATGCCACTTCAAAATAGACTCGCCCAGGCCGTGGTATTTTGTGGAAGAGCCACACTCAAGGAGCCAAAGAGCCGCATGTGGCTCATGAGCTACAGTTTGCCAACCACTGGTCTAAGGTCATGCAGCTTGGGAGGGGCACAGCTTTGGGATTTAAACTGAGGGATTCTGGCATGAATACTCTCAAACACTTTGAATGCCATTATAAATAATGTCACAGATTGGTAGCATGTGCCTTGAGTGAACAGAGGACCAATGTCATTGCTCCTCAGAAAGGGTGACCAGTTGGTTTGTTAAATTGTAACAAAGTGAGAATGCTCAGGCTTAGTGAAGGTGTGAGGGAGAAAGGAAAAATAAAAACTATCAGAGCCTTTGGGAGTAAATTAACCTAACATTCCTGGAACAATTTGGTAGTACTAATCAAAATGTATATCCCCCATGATTGAAGAGTTACGGTTCCAGGGTGCTTACGTAGGAATACTAACAAATGACACCAAGTGAAATAAACAGGGATTGTTTTTAATTGCAGAATTTTTCATATATGTTTTTATTAATTTTTTGAGAGAGAAAGAGTGGAAATGAGAGGGTGAGAGAGAAGCATTCAATCAGCTGCCTCCTGTAAGTCCCCTACTAGGGATTGAGCCCGCAATCTGTGCATGTTCCCTCACTAGAAGTTGAACCCAAGAACTTCTATGTTCAACCATCTGAGCCACATCAAAGAGGGTAAATTGCACATAATTTTGAAGGAACTGTGGAAAATTAGTGTGTGACATTGACATGCTGGATGGAGAAAAGGGGAAACTACATAAAGTAGACTCAGGGCTGGCAGAATCCAGGACAACTTCCCACCCGTCCCCTCTGCCCCTCAGTGCTGCCCCTCTCCCTGTGGCCATTGCTCATAAAGGTGAGGTTTCCTGTGTTTGGTGCTGTAGGAGGCTGTGACCTTCCAGGATGTGGCTGTGGTCTTCACGGAAGAGGAACTGGGGCTGCTGGACCCTATCCAGAGGAAGCTGTACCGAGATGTGATGCTGGAGAACTTCCGGAACTTGGTCTCAGTGGGTGAGGACAAGCACCTCTGCCACTGAATGTCAGCTCCCATGAGTATTTTGATTTCAAATGTTTAAGACTTTGGGACTCTTGAAATGTGTCCCCAAACCTGGGATCTCAGTTTCCTGAGTCCTGTGAGATATCCTGTCTGTACCATTCCTTTTCCTTTGCAAATTGCAGTTACAACATCTTGGTGGGGTTTAAGATCAGTTGGTGAGTTACATCTTTATTATATTGAACAAAATAGAATAAAGACTGCATAGCTCTTTGTCAGAACTGCATACAGCATAACCAAAATTGTGAATAAATCAGGAAAGGATGGTGGTTTGATTGCCTGTTGTATTTTTTAAAATATATTTTTATTGATTTCAGAGAGGAAGGGAGAGGGAGAGAGAAATATCAATGATGATAGGAAATCATTGATCAGCTGCCTCTTGCATACCCACTACTGAGGATTGAGCCCTCAACCCGGGCATGTGCCCTTGATTGGAATCAACCCTGGGACTCTTCAGTCCGCGGGTCGATACTCCATCCACTGAGTCAAACCAGCTGGGCTGCCTGTTGTATTTATTGCAACAAGTCAGGATCAGAATTTGGAGAAATACTACTTAGCATGCAAAATGATCATAGTAATGGAATTTAAATTTTTGCCTTTAGTGTATCTACCTTGTATATAAGCCATTTATTTTTCATAGCATATCAACCCTTCAAATTGATAGGAAATTACACTTGGGGAGAAAAGAGTAGCTTCCAATGATAGAGACAGAAACCTCAGGAGGCGGGTGTGCAGGTAACAGCCAAGAAACTGAGTCCTTCCAGGGCCCAGGTGCTCTCCTTCTCTCTCCCTGAAGGGTCGCCACCCTGGCCCAAGCCTCCATCATTCATTCCTCTGCTTACTCACAACAGCTCTCTCACTGCCTCCTTGCCTCTGCTTGTGCCTTCTGTAGTCTCTTCTCCTACAGCAGCCACGTTGAGTCAGTCAGATCAGGTAACTGTCTCATTACTTTTGCATGATTTCCATCTCATTCATACAGTCCAAAAATAATTCCAATGGCCTGCAGGGTACTGCCTGACTTAGCCACTCTCACCCTCTCTGGCTTGATTTTCTTTCCTTAGCCTTCCAGCCACACAAGAATGCTTGCTGTGTTTCTGACATGCCAACTTGTGCCTCCACCTCATGGTCTTACTCTTACTCTTCCTTATTCTCCCCAAACATCCTTCTGTCTCCTGCCCCAATCATCCGTGTCTGCTCAGATGTCGTCTTATCTCAGAAACCTGTTCTGAGCACTCTGCTTAAAATCCCCAGCCCTATACTCTGCCTTATTTTGTGACTAATCATTAATTACTAGCTGATATATTAAAGGACTGCATTTTGTTTACTTGTATATTATTGTCTTTCTTTCCCCATTTGAGTGTAACATCAGGAGATCAGGGATTGTATCTTAACTCACAGGATATGTTCATTAATTATTTGTTTGATGAATGATTGAATGGATGAATTAATTGATTAATGGATGAATGTGAGGGAAAAGGCTCCCTCACAGCTTCTCTTAGTGGGTTGGTTCTCTGCATTGCCATTGTGAGCAGTGCCCCATCCATTTACCCAGTGACATCATCCCTGCCTACCTTCCTCTCTCTTCCCTTCCTTTCATTCATTTCCCCCTCTTTTTCACTCCCTTCTTTGTTCACTTATTTTATTTATTGTATCCCTCAAGTAAGCCCAGCCTAAAATACAGTAATTACAGTCATCCCTATTGGATATAAGCACAAAAATAAAAACTAAATCAGAGAAACAAAAGAACCAGGAAAACCTAACTGCTTCTCTGACAGATGAGGCCCTATCTATGGTGAGTAGTGGGGCAAAGTCTTCTCAGTCCTTTTATCATTTCTGTTCTTGTGTCTTCATGCTGCTTGAAGTTTTCCCACAGTCAGGGAGGTTAGATGCTGCCTCCATTTGACTCACTCCCTTATTTTTCTGTACAGACCTGCCTTGGAATGACCATTACAGTTACAACTGTTGTCTGGTTTTGCTTTATAACTGCTTTGCTTTTTAAAATAATCATTATTTTTTTAAAGGAAGGCAATAATTTATTATTGATTGACTGGAGGCCTGGTACACGAAAATCATGCACAGGTAAGATCCCTAGGCCTGGCTGGTGATCAGGGCCGATCTGTGGGGCAATCAGCAGGGCAATTGGGGGCCCTTGCTGGCACCTACTGTGGCTGGCCTGGTGCCGTCTGCTCGCCAGCCCTGCCCCCTGCTGCCTCCGCTGGTCACCTTCCTCTGCAGGATGACCAGTGGGGTAACTGGGGGCCCCCTCTGTCACCCGCCTTGGTTGGCCTGGAGCCTGCGGGCTGGAGGCAGCTCCTGCGCTTAGCATCTTCCCCCTGGCGATCAGTGTGCATCATAGCAACCAGTTGTTCCGTAGGTCATTAGGCCATTCAGTCGATTTGCATATTAGGCTTTTATTATATAGGATTAATTGATTTGAGAGAAAGGGTGAGAGAGAGAGATTGATTTGTTGTTCCACTAATATAGGCATTTATTGGTTGATTATTGTATGTGCCCTGACCAGGGATTGAACTTGCAACTGATCATACTGGGGCAGTGCTCTATCCAACTGAGCTATCTGGCCAGGGCTGCTTTGCCTTCTCAAACAAGCCTTTACTTTTATTTTTTAATTTTTGGCCAACATTTTATTGAAATATACACTGAGTGGCCAACTTATTATGATTTCTGAATGCATAATAATCTGGCCACTCAGTGTATGTCCTATATAATAAAAGGCTAATATGCAAATTGTCCCCTCAACTAGGACTTCGACCAGCAGACAAGCCAGCCAACCACCCATGTCTCCTCCCCCTGGCCAGGGTGGCCAGACCCCACCCATGCACGAATTCATGCACCAGGCCTCTAATATATATATATATATGTGTGTGTGTGTGTGTGTGTGTGTGTGTACACACACACACTGAGTGGCCAGATTATTAAGCATTCAGAGATCATAATAATCTGGCCACTCAGTGTATACAGAAAACTACACAGATTATAAATGTACATGAATTTTCAGGGAATGAAATGACTTCTTTTTTTGTGTAAGTTCTTTTTATTGAGGTAATATTTACATATGCACATCCTAAGCATGCAATTTGATTAGTTTTGACAAATAGATGCACTTCTGTAACTTGCACTCCTCAGAAAGTTGAACAAATCTTATATTTTGTGCATGTCTCTCTTATTAAAAGTTCCTTTTTGCAACATCAGAATATCACAAGGTTTACATTTTTTGGTGTCTGTCTAGTTGCCCTGCTCCATCTATGAGGAATGTCCTGGAGGCCTATTTTCCCTGTACTAATGCACAAACTAAAGGCTTTCTTCTCTCATAAGAATTCTTATAAACAAAAGCTCATTGATAATGGTGCTAGATGAATCTCACTGTCTTCACTCCTGGAGACAGCTCACAAGTGGAGAAAAAAGCAATGTGACTTAGGGATTATTTAAGAACATTATTATGCTTCTGATGACAATGATTTTTATAGTATTTGAATTAGCTACTTAATACCTATATAACAAATTACTCTTAAACATTTTTTATGTTGATTGATATTAGTATTTCTACAGGATTTATGTATTTTTAAAAAAATATATTTTTTTATTGATTTCAGAGACAAAGAAAGAGGGAGAGAGATAGAAACATCAATGAGAGAGTATCATTGATCAGTTGCCTCCTGCATGCCTCCTACTAGGGATTGAGCCCTCAACCCAGGCATGTGCCCTTGACTGGAATCAAACCCGGGACCTTCCAGTCCGAAGTCCAACACTCTATCCACTGAGCCAAACCAGCTAGGGCTATTCTTAAACTTAGCAGCTTACAACAACAAGCATTTATTTATACTTCTGTGAGTCAAGAATCTGGTGGCAGCTTATCTGGATGATAAGGCTCAGAATCTCACAAACTTGTCAAGGAGTCCAGCAGAGCTTCAGGCCTTTGAAGGCTTAATGGGACTAAAGTTTTGGCTTCCAAGATGCACTCATTCACATGATGGTTGCGAGAAGGCCTCAGTTTCTCGCCAGTGACCTCTCCATTGAGCTCCTGAGTGTCTTCTAAACATGGCAGTTAGTTTCCTCCACTGGTTGCAACCAAGACAGTGGAAGGCAGAGACCATAATGTCTTTTATGACTTAACCTTGAAAATGATATATTCTCACTTCTACCATATTCTATTGGCTTCACAGACCAATCCCGATACATTGTGAGAAGGGATTTGATAGGATATAGTCATCAGGAAGCAGAATCATTGCGGACTTTCTTGTGTGCTGGGTACAAGGGCACTTTCTCATATGTACAAATACATATGTACAAAGCATGGAAGAGAATATTAGCTGTTCACATTGATCATAAAATTCAGCCAAATTAAGTGGCAAAAATTATCTTAGAAATTTTATTTCTATAAGATATGGAAATTAGTTTTCTATTTTTTTCTAGTTGTTCACTAGTTGAATATTATCTATCCTTTTTAATTTTGCTGAGAAAGCTCCCTGCTCTGTAGCTATCTATTCTAATTTTTACTTCATAGGTAAGTCTTGTTATAGTTCCAAGTGAATCTCCTTAACACTTAGTGTATAGTAGCCTACTGATTACCTCTTTGTTTTCATAGGCATGAAAAAGCCAATGACAAAGTCCAAGATGATCAAATATGGTCTCCCCGTGTAGTTGACTGGTGAAAATATTTTTATTTCTCAGTAAGTATTCATTTGCCCTAATTTTCATCTCTGAAATCTTATCCTTTCAGGACACTGGAATCAAAATGAGATAGAGACTCTTCAAGAAGTTGAATTAAGGGACCTTTTTCATGAAGACCTTGTATGCTGGCCAATATGGCAACAAATTATGACTAAGTTAACCAGAAATCAAGACTTGAAAATAAATCTACAAGGCAAGAAGTCTGATTTGCCAATCCGAGGTGATTCCTTCTGCCAGTTGTGGGCAACAGAATCTACTCAGGTTTCTGAAGATGAGAACTATGTAATAAAGGTTCAAGAGGAAGTTTCAAATGACAATAGTATAAAAAATCAAGAGTTTCCAAGTAAGACCACCTGGGATTTCTGGAGAGAGTCACAGAATTACCAGAGTAGGTGTCAGCAGTTTGATGGGAAGTGTAAACTGTGTAAGTGTGATGGTTGTGATATTAAAAGGACCTCTTATGACCATGATGATGATCAGGAAGTACATAAAGGTGAGAAGTTGTGTAGCCACGATAATTGTGGGAAATATTTCATGAAGACATCATTTCAGCATAATGGAATCCATGCAGGAGAGCAAAATTCTCATAAGAATGGACAAGGTTTCAGTTTTGGCCCCAGTCTTCAACTTCATCAGCAGTTACACCTAGGAGCAAAATCTCATATGTGTAGTGATTGTGGGGATGGTGTCATTTATAGCTCACTGCTTTGCACTAATCAAAGTGTTCTCACAGAAGATAAATTTAATAAGAATGGTGAGTGTGGTGAAGACTTCTGTCAAAGCTTACCATTGCAAATTCTTCAGAGAGTCAACACAGGAGAGAAATCCTATAAATGTGCTGTGTGTGGGAAAGGCTTCAGTCGGAGTTCACATCTTAAAGTTCATCACCGAGTCCACACTAGAGAGAAATCCTACAGATGTGCTGTGTGTGAAAAGGGCTTCAGACTAAGTTCACAGCTTCATGCCCATCAGCGAGACCACACTGTAGAGAACCCATACAAATGTGAGGCATGTGGTACAGGCTTCATTCATAGTTCACATCTTCAGGAACATCAACAAGTCCACACTGGAGACAAACCCTACAAATGTTCTGTGTGTAGTAAGAGCTTCAGTCAGACCTCAAGTCTTCAAGCCCATCAGCGAATCCACACGGGAGAGAAACCCTACAAATGTACTGTGTGTGGTAGGAGCTTCAGTCAGAAATCACATCTTCAAGTTCATCAGCGAGTCCACACTGGAGAGAAACCCTACAAATGTGCTGTGTGTGGGAAAGGCTTCATGTGGAGCTCATATCTTCATGTTCATGAGAGGATCCACACAGAAGAGAAGCCTTACAAATGTGGGGTTTGTGGAAAGAGCTTCAGTCAGAGTTCACATCTTCAAGCTCATCAGCGAATCCACACTGGAGAGAAGCCCTACCAATGCAATATGTGTGGTAAGAGCTTCAGTCGGAGTTCACATCTTCAAGGCCATCAGCGATTCCACACAGGAGAGAAACCCTACAGTTGTGCTGTGTGTGGGAAAAGCTTCAGTCAGACCTCAAGTCTTCAATACCATCAACGTGTCCACATTGGCAAGAAACCCTACAAATGTGAACAGTGTGGTAAAGGCTTCCTGGTGATCTCAAGTCTTCATGTTCATCAGAGGATCCACACAGGAGAGAAACCCTACAGTTGTGCTGTGTGTGGGAAGAGCTTTAGTCAGACCTCAAGTCTCCAGACTCATCAGCGAGTCCATACAGGAGAGAAACCCTACAAATGTGCTGTGTGTATAAAGAGCTTCAGTCGGAGTTCATATCTTCAATCCCATCAACGAGTCCACACTGGAGAGAAACACTACAAATGTATCGTGTGTAATAAGAGCTTCAGCCATATCTCAAGTCTTCAAGACCATCAGCAAATCCACACTGCCAAGAATCCCTACAAATGTTAAGAGTATGGGAAAGGCTTCATGTAGGGCCTGTATTTTCAGGTTCATCAGAGGATACACACAGGAGGGAATCCCTCTAAATGTCACCTGTGAGGCAGTACCTTCAGTGTCACTAAATCTCCAAGCTCATTACTAAGTCCACACTTGAGCAAAGCCATAAATATGTGAGACACGTGTAAGGGCTTTTGTCATAGTTCATGTCTAAAATAATACCATTGAGTCCATACTGGACAGTTCATCAGTGTGCTGTGTGTGGTAAGAGCCTCAGTCATACATCACATATGCAGGTTCATCATCGAGTCCACACAGGAGAGAAGCCATACAAATATGAGTCTTGTGGTAAGGGCTTCATTGAGATTTTTACACTTTAAAGTCCATCAGAGATCTCATACAGGAGATAAGACATACAAATGTGAGATATGTAGTAAGGGCTTTAATCACAGTTCACATCTTCAAGAACATCAGCGAGTTTACACTGGAAAGAAACCCTACAAGTGTGCTATGCATGGGAACGGCTTCAAGCCCATTGGTGAGTCCACAGTGGAGTCAAAAACTACTGATGTGCTGTGTGTGGTAAGAACTTCAGTCAGACATCACATTTGCAAGTTCTTCAATGAAGCCACACTGGAGAGTAATCCTGCAAGTGTGGAAAAGGCTTCATGTGGGGAATCTTACCTTCATATTCATCAGAGGATCTACACAGGACAGAAACCCTATAATTGTGGCATGTATGATAAGAGCTTCAGTCATTTCTCAAGTCAGACATCAAATCTGCAAGTTTATCAGAATCCACACAAAAGAGAAGCTATAAAAATGTGATACATGTCATAAGGGCTCTAATCACAATTCACATCTTCAAGAACATCAATGAGTCCACACAAAAGACAAACCCTACAAATGTGCTGGTTGTGGTAAGAGTTTCCAGTTAGACTGCAGTCTCCAAACTCATCAGCAAATCCAGCTACAGAGAAACATTACAAAATGCTGTGTGTGCTAAGAGGTTCAATCAGACTTCACTTCTGCAAGTTCATCAGTGAGTTCACAGTGGAGAGAAACCCTACAAAAGTGCTGTGTGTGAGAAAGGATTCATGTGGAGATCATACCTTCATATTTCATCAGAGATTCACACAGGACAGAAACACTATAAATGTGACATGTGTGGCAAGAACTTCAGTCAGAATTCAAGTCTTCAAGCTCATCAGAAAGTCCACACAAGATAGAAGTTATACAAATGTGAGATATGTTTTACAATTAGGTTTTTGTGTTTACATATAAAATTCCTTCCTCAATATTTCTCTTTTTAAAATATTTTTATTGATTTTATAGAGAGAGTGGAAGGGAAAGGGAGAGATAGAAACATCGATGAGAGAGAAACATTGATTGGCTACCTCCTGCACAGGTGTTACTGGGGATCAAGCCCAAAACCCAGGCATGTGCCCTGACCAGGAATCAAATCAGTGACCTCTTGGTACATAGGACAACACTCAATCCACTGAGCTACACAGGCCCAGCTTAATATTTCTTTTTTTAAAAAATATTTTTATTGATTTCAGAGAGGAAGGGAGAGGGAAAAGATAGGAATATCAGTGATGAGAGAGAATCATTAATTGCCTGCTTCCTGCTCACCACCCACTAGGAATGAAGCTCAAAATCCAGGCATGTGCCCTGCACAGGAATCAATTTGTGACCTCCTGGTTTATAAGTCGACACTCAGCCATGGAGCCATACCTGCTGGGCTTAATATTTCTTTTTACTTAACTTTTTATAATAGTATTTTAAAATAAATTTTAAAAGTAATATCAAAAAAAGATTATTATTTATCATGCAGGTAGATATTGTACACATTCAGTAATTATTAACAGTGGGGTTACATATACACTATATAGGGTTTGAGAAAAGCCTAAAGAACAAGTATTATTATTATTACTAATAGTATAGTAACATTAATTTGTAGGTATATAGGCCTTGTTGGTATCTCAGGATGACCGTCTATTTCTGATGTTTGGGCTTTTCATTCTTGAAAAGTCTTTGATCTCCACTGTAGATAAAGGTAAGTGTCAGAATCAGGGTCAGATGTCCATTCGTGATTAGGCACCTGATTAGGTAAGGTTGCTTCCAACACTGTTGTAGAGAGTAATTAATGTATTTATCTTTGGACAAAAATCTCCAGGTTGTAAGTTATGGTCTTAGAAGTCTTCAGAGTTTTATAAATTTTTATCTAATTTAAAGATATGATCTTTTTGGAAACCTATAATTTAGAGTAAGTCAGAATCGTTTTTATGGATTTTTCTAAAGATATATTTTTAAATGTACAAAATAAAACAAAACAAAATGGCATGGTTGTAAATTGGATTTCAATGCAATTCATAAAAAACAACAACACTGTTTTTTATAAGGTACAGTATTCAAAGACAACAATTATTTTTAAATAAATAAGTTACACATGACTTATTGGAAGTGTGTATTGAGCATTGGAAATAATTTATTTCCAATGTGTAGATCACAAATATTCAGGGTAGTACTGCCAGACACCCCTGTAGAAAACCATGGCTCTTGGCTTGCCCTATGTCACTGACACAACATCTGCTCTCCCTGGGAGCTGCCTGTTTGAACTTGGCTTTAAATGATTGCAAGTTTTTCACTAGGGCAGAGTGAAATATTTAGGATATCCATTTTGAAAAAATGTACATAAATAGGACATTATTACTATTAGTATTAATTTTGATTTAGAAAAGCTTTCTGTGTAATTTCTAGTATATTAAATAGGCTAATTATTTTTAGCTTTTATTTTTTTAAAAATATATTCTATTGATTTTTTTACAGAGAGGAAGGGAGAGGGATAGAGAGTTAGAAACATTGATGAGAGAGAGAAATCGATCAGCCGCCTCCTGCACGCGCCCTACTGGGAATGTGCTCACAACCAGGATACATGCCCTTGATCAGAATCGAACCTGGGACCTTTCAGTCCGCAGGCCGGTGCTCTATCCACTGAGCCAAACTGGTTTTGGCAGGCTAATTATTTTTAAAACTCTCTTTAAAAGGAGAGAGAATAGCTGAGTGTCAGCCCATGAACCAGGAGTAATGGGTTTGGTTCCCAGTCAGGGCACATGTCAGGTTGTGGGCCCAATCTTGAACTTCATCAGCATTTTCTCCTAGGAGCAAAACCCCATGTATGTAATGTGTGGGAAGACATTTAAAGCTCCCTTTTGCAAAGTCATCAGGAGAGAAACCTTACAAATGTAAAGAGTGTGAGTGTGGCTTCATGTTCATCAGAGGATTCACACAAGAGAGAAATCCTATAAAACTTGTGTGTGATAAGAGCTTCAGTCAGAACTCAAGTCTTCAGGCTTATCAGTGAGTCCACACTGTGGAGAAACCCTATAAATGAGCTGTGTGTGATAAAGGCTTCATGTGGAGAATTAGTCTTCATATTCATCAGAGGATACACAGGAGAGAGAAACCATACAAATGTGACATGTATGGAAAGAGCTTCAGTCAGAGTTTACATCTTCAAGGCCATCAGCAAGTCCACTCTGGCAAGAATCCCTATAAATATGATGAATGTGGGAAGAGCTTTACAATGAGCTCATGTCTTCATTTTCATCAGAGAATTCATAAAGGGGAGAAATACTATAAATATGCTGTGTATGGTAAGAGCTTCAGTCAGACTTCATATCTTAAATCTCATCAGTGAGTACAGACAGGAGAGAAACATTACCAATGTGTTGTATGTGGTATGAGCCTCAACCATACTTCAAGTTTTCAAGACCATCACTGAGTACACACTGGGGAGTAACTACAAATGTTAAGAGTGTGGATAAGGCTTCATGTGGAACTTGTGTTTCATGTTTATTAGATGATCCACAGGGGAGAGAAACCATACAAATGTTACATGTGAGGAAAGAGCTTCATTCACATCTTCATAATTCCTCAGTGGAGGGAAACCCTACAAATATGCTGTGTGTGGGAAAGGCTTCATGTGGAGCTCCTGTCTTCCTGTTCATTAGAGGATCCACACAGGAGAGAAACCCTATATATGTGGTATGTTTGGTAAGAGCTTGAGTTAAACCTCACACCTTCAAGCCACCCTATATAATAAAAACCTAATATGCTAAGTGTACAGTCATCGTATCCATTCAACCAATCAAAACATAATATGCTAATGATATGCTAAGGCCACTCAGCTGCTTGCTATGATGTACACTGACCACCAGGGGGCAGACAGTCAACTGGTCAACCAGTCGCTATGACATACACTGACCACCGGGAGGAGGGGGGAGACACTCAAAGCAGAAGCTGCCCCCTGGTGGTCAGTGCACTACCACAAGGGGAATGCTGCTAGGCCAGAAGTCAGGCTCATATCTGACGAGTGCAGTGGCGGTGGCAGGAGCTTCTGCCTCTGTGGTAGGCCTAAGCCAGTGGTTGACAAACTGCGGATTTGCAAGCTGCGGTTTGCAGCTCTGTTGACTAATGAGTTTGCTGACCACTGCCTTAGGGAAAAACACTTTAAAAACATTTTAATAAAGTACTAATGTCTTTAACCTGAAGTCAAAACTTCTAGGTAAGGGTAATGCCTTACGCAGTGGTCAGTAAACTTATTAGTCAACAGAATGGCAAACCATGGCTCATGAGCCACATGTAGCTCGCAAGCCAGTTTGCTGACCACTGGCCTAAGCCGTCATTCAGACATCCCCTGAGGGCTTCCAGACTGCAAGAGGGCGCAGACCAGGCTGAGGGGACCCCCCACCCCAGTGCACGAATTTCGTGCACTGGGCCTCGAGTACAAATATGAGAGATGTGGTAAGAGCTTCATTCCCATTTTTCCACCTTCAGACACAACAGAAAATTCATACAGAAAACAAGACATAAAGGTGAGACATGTGGTAAGGGCTTTAATCACTGTTCACGTCTTCAGGAATATCAATGAATCCATACTGGAGAGAAACCCTACATAGTGCTGTGTGTGGTAAGACCCTCAGTAAGACCTCAAATTTCAAAATCATCAGTGAGTCCTCACTGCAGCAAAACCAAACAGATTGTGGTATTGTCATGTTCATCAGAGATCTGCACAGGAGAGAAATACTACAAATGTGCTGTGTGTGATGGGAATTTCAGTTATAGCACAAGTCTTCAAGATGATCAGCGAGTCCACATAGGAGAGAAACTCCACAAATGTGGTTTGTGTGGGAAGAGTGTCAATCAGAGTTCAAATCTTTCAATCTCATCAATGAATACACACTGGAGAGAAATCCTGTAAATATTAAGAGTGTGGAACTCATATCTTCATGCTCATCAGAAGATCCATAGGGATGAGAAACCCTGTAAATGTGGCATATGGTAATAAGTTCAGTCAGACTCAAGTCTTCAAGTTCATTCGACAATCTTTACTACAGAGAAACCCTATACATGTTTTGCAAGTAATAAGGGCTTTAGTAAGACTTCCTGTCTTCTGGTTCACCATAGAGTTCATAATGTGGTCTGTGTTTTGGTAGACTTCAAAATGTCACAGTTCTTACGAGAATACACCACAGAGTAAACCTATAAGAGTGGTACAATAAGTTGGTCAGAACCTTTAGTTCACACAGGATAGAAGAAACCAAGATGGCGGCATAGGTACACACCTAAACTGCTTCCTCGTACAACAATTTCAAAACTATAACTAAAAGACAAAATGGACATTATCCAGAACCACAGGAAGGCTGGCTGAGTAGAAATTCAACTAGAAGGAAAAAGAAAAGCACACCGAGACACAGAAGAGCTGTAGGAGGCAGAGGTACTGAGAGGACTGGCAACTGAGTACACACTAGCTTTCTTAAGCAGGAGGGAGACAAAAGTTCCCAACTGCACTGAACTCCAGTTCCGGGGGAGACTCTGGGGACCCAGACTCATATGGGTGAATCTAGACTGTCAGGAAAGAGAAAAGCACACTGAGACACAGAGGAACTGCAGAGAGGGCAGGCAACTGAGTGTGTGGCTGGATTTCTCAAACAGGAGGGAGACAAAAGCTCCAGAGTGCACTGCACTCCAGTTCCAGGCAAGACTCTGGGGACCCAGACTCATTCGAGGAGAAACTGGACTGTTTGGCAGTGGGCAGAACTTAAGGGCAGCTTTCTCAGAGGTGCTTGCAGCAATTACCATGGGACACTAAGACATAGGGGCCTCTTAGGGCAGAGCTGATGGAAAACCAATGCTGTCTGCTCCACCCTGAGACTCCACCCCATCCAAGCTGAGCACAGAGGCTTTTGCAAGTCTTCTCCCATAAGGGTGTCTCCAGCACAGGAGTTTTCCCAGCATAGACACAACTGATCATCACAGCCAGTTGGCCTGGAGGTAAATTTCTTCCAATGATACTACCAACAATCAAGGCTTAAACTATAAGACTGTGCACACAGCCACACAAAGGGGTGCATCAAGAGAGTCCACTTCAGGTAACTGGGGAGGATGAGCCACTTAGCTCTATAGGATACCTATCACACAAAGCCACTCTATCAACTCAGGGAAGCAGCCAAAATGCAGAGACAAAGGAACATCACAAATGAAAGAAATGGAGGAAAGCAAATGATTGGATATAGAGTTCAAAACCACGGTTATAAGGTTTTTCAAGAATTTTCTAGAAAAGGCTGATAAATTTAATGAGACTAAATTTATGAAAAGGGGCCAACTAGAAATTAAGCATATACTGACTGAAATTAAAAAAAAATTATACAGAGACCTAACAGCAAACCAGAGGATCACAAGAATCAAGTCAAAGATTTGAAAAACAAAGAAGCAAAAAGCAAAAATAATTAAAAAATATGAAGATAGTGTAAGGAGCCTCTGAGACAACTTCAAGCATACCAACATCAGAATTGTGGGGGTGCCAGAAGGAAAGAGAGAGCAAGATACTGAAAATCTATTTGAAGAAATAATGACCAAAAACTTCCCCCACCTGGGAAAGAAATAGACTTACAAGTCCAGGAAGTGCAGAGAACCCTAAACAAAAGGAATCCAAAGAAAACCACACTAAGACACATCATAATTAAAATGCCAAGAGCAAAAGACAAAGAGAATATTAAAAGCAGCAAGAGAAAAATAGTTGCCTACAAGGGAGCACCCATATGACTGTCAGCAGATTTTTCAATAGAAACTATGCAGGCCAGATGGGGTGGCAAGAAATATTCAAAGTGATGAACAGCAAGAACCTATAACCAAGATTATTCTACCCTGCAAAGCTATCCTTCAGAATTGAAGGTAAGATAAAGAACTTCACAGATAAGAAAAAGCTAAAGGAGTTCATCAACACCAAACCAGAATTATATGAAATGCTGAAAGGTACTCTTTAAGAAAATAAAAAAGAAGAAAAAGGTAAAGATAAAAATTATGAATAACAAATACATATTTATCAATAAGCGAATCTAAAAATCAATTGAATTAAAAATCTGGTGAACAGAATAAACTGGTGAATATAATAGAATCAGTGGCATAGAAAGGGAGTGGACTGACAATTCTTGTGGGGAAAGGGGTGTGGGGGGTGTGGGAAGAGACTGCACAAAAATTGTACACCTATGGATGAGATCAACGGCAGGGAGTAAGGGCATAGGGTGGGGTGGGAACCGGGTTTAGGGGAGCTATGGGGGAAAAAAGAGGAACAATTGTAATAATCTGAACAATGTAAGATTTATTAAATTAAAAATAATAATAAAAAATTAAAATCTACACAGAATAAAGACCTTAAAAATAAAGAAGATCAGGTCCTTTGCAAAGGTAAAATGATGGGAAATCATGTCCATGAGAATGTAAGCTCCATGGGGTCAGGAAGTTTACTTAGTGCTGAATGAACTTGACCTCAAACCAATGCCTAACGAATAGAAGGTGCCTGGAAATGTCTAATTTGATGGAAAGGAAACCCATTCTAAACAGGATAACTACTGCCCGGCCAGCATGAGTCACTGGTTCAGCATTGATATATGAACCAGGAGGTCACAGTTTGATTCCTGATCAGGGCATATGCCCAAGCTGAGGCTCGATCCCCAGTGTGGGGCATGCAGGAGGCAGCTGATGACTGACTCTCATCATTGATGTTTCTATTTCTCTTTCCCTCTCCCTTCCTCTCTGAAATCAATAAAAATATATTTTAAAAAATAGGATAACTACTTGAAAATTTTACTGAGCTTAATCCCCACTAATCATTATAAATTGTAATAGAAAAAGCATTTTTATAAGAAACTTTAATTAGTTCAAGGAAATGATCACTTATTATAAATACATAAAATCATGCAGTGTGCAATTTGTAAGTTTTTTTGTAGTTGGCTTCTGACCTCTACTAAATTTCACTTTTCAAGCAGTAATGGGCTAAAGTGTTTATCTTATCATTTATGACTTTCTCTGTGTCGGTTAGCAGTAGTTGTGTAAAGTTTCTTTTTATTTTATTTTAGCCTCACCAGATGATATTTTTCCATTGATTTTTAGAAAGAGTGGAAGGGAGAGGGTTAGACATAGAGAAACATTGATGTGAGAGAAACACATCAATTGGTTGCCTTCTGCACGAGCCCCAACCAGGGCCCGGGCCAGAGAGGAGCCTACAATCGAGATATGTGCCCTTGACCAGAACAAAACCTGGGACCCTTTAGTCCATAGGCCTATGCTCTATCCACTAAGCCAAACTGGCTAGGGCAGTTTCTGCCTTATTTTGTGAGTGAAACAAACAGAATGAGAAAAGGGAAACTTGATTTTAATTCCTAAAGATTCATGAGAAAGAGGGATGTGGGTGAAAAGCTGGGGAACATAAACAGGATTTTGAGTGTTACATGTTTTTAAGATATAGTACACTTTAGATACCACCCTAATTTCTCTGGCGGTTCAGTGATTGTTAGGTTTGCTTGCTTGAATGGTTTATTCAAACAAGTGTATATTTACCCAAATATTTTTCTAGATCTTATATTCCAGATACTGGATACTTATGATCCACGTTATCTCAAGTTTTATGTCACCATCAGAAATCCAGGGCTAATGCTCAACTGTGTCATTAGCAGACATAAGAACTTGACCCAGAACAAAGAGACAGATAATGAAACTGACCCCCTGATGGTCCAGATACTGGAGTTATCAAACATGGGTTTTTATATAACTTATTTTAATACGTTCAATCAAATATGGAGAATTTCACCAGGGAGCTGTTGAAAGGGCTCATATAGTCTTGGATTCCATATCTATAATAACTCTCATTAAGAATGTAATATACCACTGGCCAGGTGGCTCAGCTGGTTGGAGCACCATCCCATAAACCAAAATATTGCAGGTTCGATTTCTCTTCAGGGCCCATACCAACGTTATAGGTTTGATCCCTAGTCAGGGTGCATGTGACAGGCAACAGAGCTGTATTTCTCTCTCACACTGATGTTTTTTATCTCCTTTCCTCTCTAAAAATCAATGTCTAGGATTTAAAATTGATTAGATGTGGCTAATGTTGTTAATTCTCTAATCTGCAGAGCTCATTGGACTTTGAACTCCTCCAGGGCAGAGACCACCATGTTTTATTGTGTAGTCTGTGCAGTAAATGTTTCTAGAAACATGGAGATTTGGGTGGGTAAAATCCTTGCTGGAGAGAATGAGTTTGAGAAGTCCTTTGGGCAACAGGTCTTATCTAGACATGAATATGTTTTTTAAAAGTGAAATCAGATAACTCTACCAATAGGAATCCTTCCTGTGATTTCTTTTCAAATCAGTTACCCTGTAACTTCCTGTCCTTGTAATTAGTGTCTAATTAGTGTGGCTGCACTGGGAAGACTTAGAAAAGGAAAAGAACATCGAGGATTTGATTCAAACGTGTGAGGAGGGAGGTGAGAATGTCTTGTGAGGGTTGGGAGCAGTTTACTGAGAGAGAAAAGAAAGGTCAAGTATCTCCAAGGCAAAGGCTGTGTGTGTAAGTGGTTCAGGTAAGGTTGTTACACTTTCTATACCAGGTTATGCCCAGACTGCCTAGTCCAGGAAGGTCGGGCAGACCTGACCTTATGGAATCTCTTTCACATTTGCCATCTCCTGTGGTAGGGTAATCTTGAACTGCCGACTGGAAGGTCCTGGGTTCAATTCCAGTCAAGGGCACATGCTCTGGTTGTGGGCTCAACAAATTCCAGGGAAGTGTGATTTCCTTTCTTTGTTAAACACCTTGTCCATCCTCAGAAGACGGATACTACGTCTCTCCCATCAGGGGAACTTCACATCCATTGAGGAACACTGCAGGGCCACCATTCTCAGTGAAGTAAGTGATATTATTCCAATTGTAGCCTGAGGAAATTAGCTCAGGGAGGTTAGAACCATAGCCCTCTTTAACATAAGTAGCAGGATTGAACAGGTTCTCCAAAGTTTTAATTATTACAATTTCAAAAATACCTAAAAAGAAAATACAGTACCCCTCCCCCATATATTCATCACTCAAATTCATCAATTAGGAAGATTTGTACATTCGCTTTAACTATCATCCACTTTTCCTTTTTATCTGAAATAATTCTTTTTTAAAAAATATAATTTTATTGATTTTTTACAGAGAGGAAGGGAGATAGAAAGTTAGAAACATCGATGAGAGAGAGACATCTATCAGCCACCTCCTGCATGCCCCACAGTGGAGATGTGCATGCAACCAGGATACATGCCCCTGACCGGAATCAAACCTGGGACCCCTCAGTCTGCAGGCCGACGCTCTATCCACTGAGCCAAACCGGTCTTGGCTATCTGAAATAATTCTTTTTTTAAAGTTTTTTATTAATTTTTATACATATCTCCCCATTGCCTCCCTTCCCTCCCAGGCATACCCCGACCCCCCAGTGTCTGTGATCATTGGTTATGCTTACATGCATGCATACAAGTCCTTTGATTGATCACTTATCTACCTCACCTAACTTTAATCTTTCTGCTATAATTTCACAGCCTGTTTGATGCTTTATGATTTTTGTCCTCCTTAGAATTATCAGTCTACTCCCTTTCTGTGCTCCTGATTCTATTATATTCACCAGTTTATTCTGTTGATCAAATTTTTAATTCACTTAATTTTTAGATTCACTTGTTGATAGATATGTATTTGTTGTTCATAATTTTTTGTCTTTTACCTTTTTCATCTTCCTCTTCTAAAAGAGTACCTTTCAGCATTTCATATAATACTGGTTTGGAGTTGATGAACTCCTTTAGCTTTTTCTTCTCTGTGAAGCTCTTTATCTGCCCTTCAATTCTGAATGATAGCTTTGCTGGATAGAGTATTCTTGGTTGTAGGTTCTTGCTATTCATCACGTTGAATATTTCTTGCCACTCCCATCTGGCCTGCATCGTTTCTGTTGAGAAATCAGCTGACAGTCGTATGGGTGCTCCCTTGTAGGTAATGAACTGTTTTTCTCTTGCTGCTTTTAATATTCTCTCTCTGTCTTTTGCTCTTGGTATTTTAATTATGATGTGTGTTGGTGTGGTCCTCTTTGGATTCCTTTTATTTGGGGTTCTGTGTACTTCCTGGACTTGTAAGTCTATTTCTTTTACCAGATGTGGGAAGTTTTCAGTCATTATTTCTTTAAATAGGTTTTCAGTATCTTGTTCTCTCTCTTCTTCTTGCACCCCCACAATTCTGATGTTGGTACGCTTGAAGCTGTCCCAGAGGCTCCTTACATTATCTTCACATTTTTGGATTCTTTTCTCTTCTTGCTCTTCCAGTTGAATGTTTTCTGCTTTATATTTCAAATTTTTGACTTGATCCTTGCCTTTCTCTACTCTGCTGTTAGGACTCTGTATAATAGTTTTTATTTCAGTCAGTGTATGTTTAATTTCTAGTTGGTCTTTTTTCATCTTTAGTTGGACCTTTTCCATCGCCTCTTGGGTATCACTAAATTTATCCAACTTTTCTAGCATATTCTTGAAAAACCTTATAAGCATGGTTTTGAACTCTAAGTCGTTTTTTTTTCCTCCATTTCATTGTTTGAAATCCCTTCCCTTGTCTCGGCATTTTCACTATGCCAGGGAAACTTCTGTGTTGAATTCAGCTTTATGATACCAGACGTGCAAAGCCGCAGAAGCCTCTGTTGAGCTTGGGAGGGGTGGAGTCTCAAGGCTTAAGGGACTGCCTTGCCTTCCAGTCGGCCCCACCCTCCACGGCTCCTGAGTCTCACGTGACTGGGTAATGGCTGGAGCGGTCCTTGTGCGCGCACCCGCAGTGCCTCTAACGGCTGCCTTTCCACCTCCCCTGCGCACCAGGACCACACGAGTCTAGGTCCCCAGGGTTTCACCCAAAACAGGGGCTCAGTGGAGTCAGAAGTGGCGCAGTTGGGAGGGTCTGTCTCCCGCCCACTCGAGAAAGCCAGCAGCACAATCAGCAGTCTGTCCTCCGCGTGGTGCCGTGCGCGACCAGACCTCTGATCCTTTGCGATTCCCCTAAATTTCCGTGCACTTCTCCCTTTTCACAGTCCAAACTCCCCCCGTATGAGTTTCGGCTGGATCTAGTGTCGTAGGATAAGGGGTTCAATGCCGTTGGGAGTGTCCGTTTCCCTCCTGCCAGAGAAAGCCAGCCAGGTACTCCGGCACCCGCTCTCTCCTTGCGCACGTCTCCGTACCTCAGCCTTTTGCAGCTCCTCTGGGTTTCCGTGAGCCCCTCTCTTTCCCTCTAGTTGTAGAACTTCCACTCAGCCAGCTTTCCTGTGGTTCTGGATGATGTCCGTTCTGTCTTTTAGTTGTAGTTTTGAAATTGTTGTGCGAGGCAGCAGTGTAGGTATCTACCTATGCCGCCATCTTGGATTCTTCCTCTGCAAGCATGATTTTTAAAAATATGTTTTTATTGATTTTAGAGAGAGAAGATCAATAAAATCAATGAAATATGTTTTTGTTGATTTTAGAGAGACATAGAAACATCGATGAGAGAGAAGCATTGATTGATTGCCTCTTTCATGCCTTGTACTGGAGAATCAGCTGGCAACCCAGGCATGTGCCCTGACCAGGAATTAAACCAGCAAACTCTTGGCCCTTTAAATGCCTATATACATTCTAGAATCAAAAGGCCTACCTGTGCCCTCGCTGGTTTGGCTTAGTGCAGTGGTCGGCAAAATCATTAGTCAACAGAACCACAGTTTGCCAACTACTGGCTTAGTGGATAGAGTGTTGGTCTGCAGACTGAAAGGTCCCAGGTTCGATTCCAGTCATGGGCACATTCCCAGGTTGCAGGTTCAATCCCCAATAGGGGACGTGCCGGAGGTGGCTGATAAATGATTCTCATCACTCTCTCCCTCTCTCCCTTCCTTTCTGAAATCAATAAAATAAATATTTTAATAAAGGCCTACTTGCCCTAGCCAATTTGGTTCATTGGATAGTGCATCAGCTTGAGGACTGAAAGATCCAGGGTTCAATTCCAGTCCAGGGCACCACACCGCGGTTGCACGCTCAATCCCCAGCCCTGATCAGGGTGCATGTGGGAGGCAACCAACCAATGAGTTTCTCTCACATTGATGTTTCTTTCTCTCCTCCTCTCTTCCAATTTCTCTAAAAATCAATGGAAAAATATCCTCAGGTGAGGATTAACAACAACAAATTCCTGGTAATTTATTGAGACCCTATTGCAGCTATAAATCAACCATTGAGCCACATGGGCTGGGCCAAATATGATTCTAAATAGTTGCACCCCAGAGGTAATCCCTTAATATCAAGAATAACACAAGAGCCCTAGCTGGTTTGGCTCAGCAAATAGAGCATTGAACTGCAGCCTGGAAGGTGGATTCCAATCAAGGAAACATGCCCTGGTTGTGGGCTCAATCTCTAGTGGGCGGTGTGCAGGAGGCAACCGATCAATGATGCTCTCTCATCATTGATACTTCTATCTCTCTCTCCCTCTCCCTTCTTTGAAATCAATAAAAATGTTTTTTTTAAAAAGAATAACACAAGAATGCCTATTTAACAATCTATCCATAATTACATATTTTAGCCAGTGTGAAGTAACAATAATTAAACAAGGTATAAGAATTAGAAAGAAAACTCATTATTTACAGATGAAATTATTATGTATGTAGAAATTCCAAAACAATCTATAAATAAGACATTGTGATTAGTAAATATAGGCCACAACATAGAATGGTATTCCTATATATGAGCAAGAATTAGAATATGGGAAGTGAAAGAATTTATAAAGAAATTATAAGGATCTGCTCTGGCAGGTTTGGCTCATCAGCCTGTGGACTGAAGGGTCCCAGTTTTGATTCCAGTCAAGGGCACATGCCTGGGGTGAGCAGGCTTGATCCCCATTAAGGGGCATGCAGGAGGTGGCTGATCCATGATTCTCTCTCATCATTGATGTTTCTCCCACTCTCTCCCTTCCTTTCTGAAATCAATAAAAATATATTTTTAAAAAGAAATAAGCATCAAATACCCATAACTAATTCTAATTAAGAAATGTTTTCTATACAGAAAACAATAAAACTGGGGGAAATCACAGACTTAAATGAATGACAGACTTCAAAAAAAATCAGATCTCTCCAGATTGATTTATAGCTGCAATAGGGTCTCAATAAATTACCAGGAATTTGTTGTTGTTAATCCTCACCTGAGGATATTTTTCCATTGATTTTTAGAGAAATTGGAAGAGAGGAGGAGAGAAAGAAACATCAATGTGAGAGAAACTCATTGGTTGGTTGCCTCCCACATGCACCCTGATCAGGGCTGGGGATTGAGCGTGCAACCGCGGTGTGGTGCCCTGGACTGGAATTGAACCCTGGATCTTTCAGTCCTCAAGCTGATGCACTATCCAATGAACCAAATTGGCTAGGGCAAGTAGGCCTTTATTAAAATATTTATTTTATTGATTTCAGAAAGGAAGGGAGAGAGGGAGAGAGTGATGAGAATCATTTATCAGCCACCTCCGGCACGTCCCCTATTGGGGATTGAACCTGCAACCTGGGAATGTGCCCATGACTGGAATCGAACCTGGGACCTTTCAGTCTGCAGACCAACACTCTATCCACTAAGCCAGTAGTTGGCAAACTGTGGTTCTGTTGACTAATGATTTTGCCGACCACTGCACTAAGCCAAACCAGCGAGGGCACAGGTAGGCCTTTTGATTCTAGAATGTATATAGGCATTTAAAGGGCCAAGAATAGGAAAGAATCTAGAATAACTACACAGCTGGAGGTGTTATGCTATTAAATGTCAAAGCTATTTTAAAATTACTGTTATTAAAACATTGGTTTAATGGTGGCTATCAGACCAGTGAAACAATAGAGTTCAGATCTGGTAGTCCTCCTGATATACACCAGAGGAGCTGCTGCAGTGCTAGTGAAGGAAAGATAATCCCACCAATAAATGCCCATGGGGTAAAGAAATGAACCTTGACTTCTATCTTACACCCTACACACAAATCAATCTATACAGTTACTCGGCCTAAAAGTGCAAGATGATGCCCTAACTGGTTGAGCTCAGTGGATAGAGCGTTAGCCTGTGGACTGAAAGGTCCCAGGTTCGATTCCGGTCAAGGTCATGTACCTTGATTGTGAGCACATCCCCAGGAGTTGTGCAGGAGGCACATATTTCTCTTTCATCGATGTTTCTAACTCTCTATCCCTCTCTCTTCCTCTGTAAAAAAATAAATAAAATATGTTTTTAAAAAAGTGCAAGTTGAAACAATAGTCAATATGATACCACTGAATGCATGTGACTATTCAAATTTATTTTATTTTTAAATCTTATTGTTGAGAGTATTACAAATGTCCCCTCTTTCCCTCCCATTACTTCCCTCCACCCAGTTCTCATTTTATCCCAGGCCTTCACCATCCTATTGTCTGTGTCCATAGGTAATGCATGTAAATTTTTTGGTTAATCACTTTCTGTTCCCCCTGTCCACCACCACTTCCCTCTGAGATTCATCAGTCTGTTTCATGTTTCCATGCCTTTGGTTCTATTTTATTCATTAATTTATTTTGTTCATTAGATTTCTTTTTTGGTTTAATTTGATTTTTAGATTCAATTGTCAATAGATATTTATTCTTTGCCATTTTATTGTTCACATTTCTCCTCCTCCTCCTCCTCCTC